>ML368892.1:0-14696 GCA_005239525.1 Nicotiana knightiana
AAACCACTTGTATCTAGCCATAATTAACTTAATAACATCAAATATTGCTAAAGAAATAAATTGGAACAAATAAATTTAGGTTTCCCAACATTTCCCCCAAAGAGAAAAAAATTGACCTCGGGCCCGCTTGGTCAAAACTCGAGGTTCGGACCAAAACCCATTCATCCATTCACCCCCGAGCCCAAATATGTAACTAGGTTCGAAATATGACCCAAAATTGAGGTCTAATTTCCAATTTCCCAAAAATCCCTAATTCTACCCAAACCCCCAATTTCTACCAAACAATTTCTATATTTTAGGTTGCAATCCTGTAAAATGAGGTGAAAGATTGAAAGAAACGAGTTAAGAATCACTTACCTATGATTTGGAGAAAAAGTGGTCTTAGGAAAATCGCGTAGAGGGGTTCTTGTGTTTGGAAGTTTTGAAAAATGAGCAAAATATTTGCGACCTGAGCTTTGCAATTGCGAAGCTCGCAAATGCGAGAAAAGTATCGCAAATGCGAAACTGTCGCATTTCTGTAGCCTTCGCAAATGCGAGTAATTTGTTCGCAAGTGCGAACATCAAACTTCCGCAAATGCGAGACTGCTCAGTCCTAACCCATGCTCGCAAATGCGATGCTTTTTTGCAAATGCGAGGCTCGCATTTGTGAGCCAGACCTCGCAATTGCGAGACCTGCAGACTTGAAGCACACCAGAAACTTTTCCTAAGTTCATTTCACTTCGTAGCCTATCTGAAACTCACCCGAGCCCTCGGGGCTCCATACCAAACATGCACACAAGTATAAAAACATCATACGAACTTGCTCGTGCGATCAAACCGCCAAAATAACACCTACAATTATGAATTTAGCACCAAATCACATGAAATTCCCAAGAACAATTTGAAATTCCTATTTTCACAACCGGACGTCCCAATCACATCAAATCAGTTTCGTTTCTCACCAAATTTCACAGACAAGATAAAAATATCATAACAGACCTGTACCGGGCTCCGTAACCAAAATAAGGACCCGATACCAACAAGATCAAACATTAACCAATTTCTTAAAACCATTAAAATTTTAGTCTTTCAATTTTCAACAAAAATTCATATCTCCAGCTAGGGACCTCGGAATTAGATTCTGGGCATACGCCTAGGTCCCATATTTCACTACGGACCCACCGGAACCGTCAAAACACGAGTCTGGGTCTGTTTACTCAAAACGTTGACTGAAGTCAACTAAAATCAATGTTTAAGGCCAAAAATTATTATTTCATCAAATTTCAACATAAAAGCTTTCCAGAAACACGCCCGGACTGTGCACGCAAATCGAGAATGGTAAAAATGAGATTTTTAAGGCTAAAGAGCGCAGAATCGAGTTCAAAAACATAAGATGACCTTTTGGATCATCGCAATCTCCACCTCTAAAAAAACCGTTCGTCCTCGAACGAACATTGAAAAGTACCTGAACTGGTGAATAAGTGGGGATATCTACTCCGCATGTCCGACTCGGACTCCCAAGTAGCTACCTCAACAGGCTGGCCTCTCCACTGCACTCGAATTGAAGGATAACTCTTTGACTTCAACTGACGATCATGCCGGTCTAGAATAGCCATCCGGCTTCTCCTCATAAGTCAAATCATTGTCCAACAGGACAGAACTAGAATCTAACACGTGGATAGGTTCATCATGATACTTTCGGAGCATGGACACATGGAACACTAGATGAACTGTTGATAACCCTAGAGGTAACGCAAGTCTATAAGCCACCTCTCCAACTCTCTAGAGAATCTCAAAAGGACCCAATATATCTAGAGCTCAGCTTACCCTTCTTTCTAAACCTGATGACACCCTTCATGGGTGACACCCGAACCAACACCCTCTCCCCGACCATGAATGCCACATCACGAACTTTACGATCGGTATAACTCTTCTACCTGGACTGAGCTATGCAAAGTCAATCTTGTATAATCTTGACCTTCTCCAACGCCTCCTGAACAATCAAGCCTCCCCCAGCTCAAACCACCCAATCGGCGACCTGCACCGTCTTCCATAATGCCTCATAGGGAGCCATGTGAATGCTCAACTGGTAGTTTCTGTTGTAGGTGAACTCTTCAAGGGGAAAGAGCTGATCCCACGATCCTCCGAAGTCTAAAACACAAGCGTGGAGAATATCTTTCAAGATCTGAATAGTACGCTCGGACTGCCCGTCCGTCTGAGGATGAAATGTTGTGCTCAGCCCCACTCGCGTACCCAACTCACGTTGTACTGCCCTCCAGAAATGCGAGCTAAACTGCGTACCTCGATTAGAATTGATAGAAACGGGCACACCATGAAGGAAGACGATCTTCTCAATATAAATCTCCACCAACTACTCCTAAGAATAGGTAACTGCCACAGGAATGAAGTGTGCTGACTTACTCAGCCTATCCACAATGACCCAAATGGCGTCGAACTTCCACTATGTCCATGGGAGTCCAACAACAAAGCCTAGAGTGATATGCTCCCACTTCTACTCAGGAATCTCTATCTATTGAAGCAAACCACCGGGCCTCTGATGTTCATACTTCACCTGCTGACGCTTCACGCACCGAGATACATAAGAAACTATATCCTTCTTCATCCTCCTCCACCAATAATGCTTCCGCAAGTCCTGGTACATCTCGGCGGTGCCCAGGTGAATAGAATACCGTGAAATGTGGGCCTCCTCAAGGATCAACTCACGAAGCCCATCAATATTAGGCACACATACGCGACTCTACATCTTCAAAACTTGGTCATCTCCAACAGTAACTTGCTTGGCACCACAGTGTTGTGTTGTGTCCCTACGGACCAACAACAGAGGGTCGTCATACTGCCGATCTCTGATGTGCTCAAACAAGGAAGACCGAGCGACGGTAAAATCTAGAACACGGCTAGGCTCTGAAATATCCAACCTCACAAACTGGTTGGCTAAAGTCTGAGTATCTAAAGCTAGTGGCCTCTCACCGGCTGGAATGAACGTAGGATTGCCCATACTCACTGCATTCCTACTAAATGCGTCGGCTACCATATTGGCCTTCCCCGGATAATACACATGGTGATATCATAGTATTTCAATAACCCCAACCACCTGCTCTGCCTCAAATTGAGATCCTTTTTCTTGAACAAATACTGAAGGCTGCGCTTATCCGTGAAAACCTCACACGACACTCCATAAAAATAGTGCCTCCAAATCTTTAACGCATTAACAATGGCTGCCAATTCTAAATCATGAATATGGTAATTCTTCTCATGAACCTTCAACTGCCGAGACGCATATGCAATCACCCTACCCTCCTACATCAATATTGCTCCGAGCCTAACACGGGCGGCATCACAATATACCATGTAAGATCCTGAACTTCATGGTAACACCAACACTGGTGTTGTAGTCAAAGCTGTCTTGAGCTTCTGAAAGCTCGCCCCACACTCGGCTGACCATCTGAACGAGGCACCTTTCTGGGTCAACCTGGTCAATGGGGTTGTTATAGATGAAAACCCCTCCACAAATCGACGATAATAACCCGCCAAACCCAAGAATCTCCTTATCTCCATGGCTGAAGTAGGTCTAGGCCAGTTCTTGACTGCCTCAATCTTCTTAGGATCTACCCGAATACCCCCTGTTGACACCACGTGGCCCAAGAAAGTGATTGAACCCAACCAAAACTCGCTCTTCAAAAATTTAGCATACAACTGATTGTCCCTCAAAGTCTAGAGCACTATCCTGAGGTGCTGCTCATGCTTCTCCCGACTGCGAGAGTATATCAAGATGTCATCAATAAGCAAAATCAAAAAGGAATCCAAATAAGTCTTGAACACTTGGTTCATCAAATCCATAAATGTTGTTGGGGCATTGGTCATTCCAAAGGACATCATTAGAAACTCATAATGCCCGTACCGCGTCCGAAAATCTGTCTTAAGGACATCTGATGCCCTAATCCTCAACTGGTGGTAGCCAGATCTCAAATCAATCTTCGAAAACACCTTGGCACCCTAAAGATGATTAAATTAATCATCAATCCTCGGCAACGAATACTTGTTCTTGATGGTGACTTTGTTCAACTACCGATAATCTATACACATCCTCATAGACCTATCCTTCTTCTTCACAAACAAAACCGGTGCACCCTAGGGCTAGACGCTAGGTCTAATAAATCCATTATCAATCAAATCCTGCAACTGTTCCTTCATTTCTTTCAACTCTGGTGGGGCCATCCGGTATGGCGGAATGTAAATGGGTTGAGTGCCCGGAGCCAAATCATTACAAAAGCCAATATCCCTGTCGGGTGGCATCTCCGGTAGGTTTGCAAGAAATACCTATGGAAACCCACGAATGACAGGCACAAAATCCATATAGGGAACCTAAGCACTAGAATCATGAACATAAGCCAAATAGGACAAACACCCCTTCTCGACCATACACCGGGCCTTCATATAAGAAATAACCCCACTGGTAGAATGGCCAGGAGTCCCTCTCCACTCTAATCGAGGCGAAACCCGACAAGGCTAATGTCATTTTCTTGGTGTGACAGTCCAAAATAGCGTGATAAAGTGACATCAAATCCATACCCAATATAATATCAAAATCAACCATATAAAGAGCACAAGGTCTACACTGGTCACAAGACTCCCAATAGTGAGCACACACGAGTGATATACACGATCTACAATAATAGCATCCCCCACAGGTGTGGACACATATACAGGGGCACTCAAAGAATCACGGGGCACAACCAAATATGAAGCAAAATAAGATGACACATAGGATTAAGTAGACCCCAGATCAAATAGAACTGAAGCATCTCTACTGCAAACTGAAACAGTACTGTAATAACATCATCGGATGACTCAATCTCATGTCTGGCTGGAGAGGCATAACATCAGGGCTGGGCCCCACCACCCTAAACCATATCCTTGGGATGGCCTCTAGCTGGCGGGCCTCCACCTCTAATGGTCTGACCTCCAACTCTAATAATCTAGCCCCTATCTCTTACTACCTAGCCCCTGCCTCTGGCTGGCTGAGTAGGCGGTGAAAAAACTGGTGCCGAAACCATGGCATGAGAACCCTGATATTGTGGTTAAAAACCTAATAATCTAAGACAGGTCCTCCGGATATTCACATAATCACCACACTCGAAACATCCATCCTAATACTGTGGCTGTGGAAACTGAGATTGACCCGGACGAGCCGGCTGACCATGATAATAACTCTAAAGAGGAGGTGCTCTGATAGAAGCTGGTGGTGAACTATAGGCTTGCTACCCAGAAAGAGGTACATAAGAACCACAACACCCTGAAGTACTNTGGCCAAGAGTCCCTCTCCACTCTAATCGAGGCAAACCCGACAAGGCTAATGTCATTTTCTTGGTGTGACAGTCCAAAATAGCGTGATAAAGTGACATCAAATCCATACCCAATATAATATCAAAATCCACCATATCTAAGAGCAGAAGGTCTACACTGGTCACAAGACTCCCAATAGTGAGCACACACGAGTGATATACACGATCTACAATAATAGCATCCCCCACAGGTGTGGACACATATACAGGGGCACTCAAAGAATCACGGGGCACAACCAAATATGAAGCAAAATAAGATGACACATAGGATTAAGTAGACCCCAGATCAAATAGAACTGAAGCATCTCTACTGCAAACTGAAACAGTACTGTAATAACATCATCGGATGACTCAATCTCATGTCTGGCTGGAGAGGCATAACATCAGGGCTGGGACCCACCACCCTAAACCATATCCTTGGGATGGCCTCTAGCTGGCGGGCCTCCACCTCTAATGGTCTGACCTCCAACTCTAATAATCTATCCCCTATCTCTTGCTACCTGGCCCCTGCCTCTGGCTGGCTGAGTAGGCGGTGCAACAACTGGTGCCGAAACCATGGCATAAGAACCCTGATATTGTGGTTAAAAACCTAATAATCTAAGACAGGTCCTCCGGATATTCCCATAATCACCACACTCGAAACATCCATCCTAATACTGTGGCTGTGGAAACTGAGATTGACCCGGACGAGCCGGCTGACAATGATAATAACTCTAAAGAGGAGGTGCTCTGATAGGAGCTGGTGGTGCACTATAGGCTTGCTACCCAGAAAGAGGTACATAAGAACCACAACACCCTGAAGCACTGTGGGATGCCTGAAGCATTGAACGGAACGGCCTGGAAGGATGGCCTCTACCAAAAGTACCCCTGCCTCCAGATGAGGTGCCGCTGAACCACTGGAATGACGAGGTCTCTTATCTAACCCCTGACCTCCCTGTCCAGGAACCATCTCGACTCGTCTGGCGACATTGGCCGCATCCTAAAAAGATATCTCGCTTCCAGTCTCCGTAGCCAGTTGCAATCTAATAGGCTGAGCAAGTCCCTCAATAAACCTCCTCACCATCTCTCTCTCTCTCTCTCTCTCTTGGTAGGAAGCAAAAGAATATCATGACTGGACAGGTCTACAAAATGAGTCTCATAGTGAGTAATAGTCATGCTGCCCTGCTGAAACGCTAAACCTGACGGTGGCGCTCCTCTCTCAAGGTGATAGGCAGAAACTTCTCTAAGAAGAGATGTGACAACTGGTCCTAAGTAAGAGAAGGTGACCTGACTGGTCTGGTCAACAAATAATCCCTCATAATTTCTTGGCAGAACCAGTCATTTGAAAAGCAGCAAAGTCGACCCCATTGTTCTCCAATATACCTATATTCCGAAGAACCTCATGACATCTATCAAGATACTTCTGGGGATCCTCTAAAGTAGCACCACTGAAATGGACTGGAAAGAGCTTGGTAAACCTATCCAATCTCCATAAATCCTCAAAAGACATAGTTGTCCCATCGTCGAGCTGTACCACAGCAACCGACTGAACTACTCCGATTGGATGAGCTGCTGGAGTCTGAAACTGGGGAGCCATCTGCTCTGAATTGTGAGTAGCAAGAGTCTGGGCTCCTCCTCCAGCTTGAGATACGGCTGGTGCCATGGGGAATGCGCCATTCTGGGCCATACTCTCCATAAAGCCCACCAATTGGACCAAAGAATCCTGAAGCACTAGGGTGGCAATAAACCCCTCTTGGACCTGAGCTGGTCCGGCAGTAATAGTCCGTGGTGGAACCTCCTCATCGAACTCTACCTGAGGCTCCACAGCTGGGGCTGTTGCTCGGGCTCTAGGCTGAGCTCTGCCCCTGCCTCGACCTCTTGCTCAGCTGATGAAGTCGTACGCGTTCTTGCCATATGCGAGAGAATAAGAATAGGAGAATTCAATCAGTATCGAGAACACAAAATCGCACGACAGAGTTGAGTAAAAGGGATATTTGTTCCTAATTTCCTAGCCCCTGGGAGATAAGTACAAACGTCTCCCTACCGATCCTCCAGAGTCTATTAAGTTTTCTCGTGACTCGTGAGACCTATGTAACCTATTTTTCCGATACCAACTTGTCACGACCCAGAATTTCCACCGTCGGGATCGTGATGGAGCCTAACTGTTCACTTGCTAGGCAAGCCAACGTTAGAACATTTTTACTTCTTTTAGCAGTTTAAACAGTAACATTGATAACGAATTGAACTAACAGATATGTTCTAAGTACAAATACGGAAGTTTAAACATCTAATCGTCTATTACACTTCCCTGAATCTGGTGTCACGAGTTCACGAGCTTCTAAAATAATAGACATAAAGGTGTGAAATAAGTATAAATTTGTCTGAAGGAAATTATACAGCTAAAAAAAAGAGGATGGGGACTCCAGGTGTTGCGGACACTGAACAACCGTACTTCAAGTTTCCGCAGATATCCAATCTGAGCTCACTAATGACCACTGCTAGGATCGTCTCCAAAATCTGCACAATGTGCAGAGTGTAGTATCAGTACAACCGACCCCATGTACTGGTAAATGCGAGCCTAACCTCGACGAGGTAGTGACAAGGCTAAGACGGGGCATCTTTACAAAACATGTACGCAGTATATGAATAACAGAATAAAATAAATATAGGACAGAACCAAACATCAAACTGAAACCGATAACCACAACCTCTAGAGTGAAACAGTGTCGTCTAGAGTTACCAATCCTTACTATGTCAGATAATGAAAAAAATACCAGAAAGAAATGCAGTTAAGGAAATAGAAACATAAAGTTTTGTTGCGGCGCGCAACCCGGATCCCACCAGACATCAAAACATTCTCCCTTATTCCTCCGTAACAAATACAATAAAAGTAAATAATATATATATAGGATAATTCACCCTTATTTCACCATATCAATCCACCTTTATTCCTTCTGTTGCGGCGTGCAACCCGATCCCGCCGTATAACATATTCACCCTTATTCCTCCTTATCAATGCTCCCTTATTCCTCTTGTTGTGGCCTGCAACCCGATCCCACCCTATCAGTACCAAATACTCGATGTACACAGTCAGTTTACAGTCTAAATCATAAGGTCTTCACGATAAATAAATACCAAACTGAACCAAGCAAAGGAAACCTTGACCAATATAAAGTATACTCAATTAATACTGCACAGCAAGACCAATCTAGCAATTTAAAATAAAAAAAGGTGCGAACAAGTCAAATTAAGCAAATAGAAGGGATTAAGGGACCTATGGGAAGAACTAACATAGCTAATAGGAGAAGATGTTGATTAACACGTACCAGTAAGCATAGAAGCATTTAGAGCATTTAACAATTAAGATTGGGAATGAAACAACTGAAGGAAAGCAGTAAATCAATGAGAACGGATAATTTAGCGACGTATAAGCACTCGTCACTTTGCATATAAGCCGCCCACATGGATTTCACATAAACAATATCCACCTCTAAAAAAATCATTCGTCCTCGAACGGACATTGAAAAGTACCTGAACTGGCGAATAAGTGGGGATATCTACTCCGCATGTCCGACTCGGACTCCCAAGTAGCTACCTCAACAGGCTGGCCTCTCCACTGCACTCGAACTGAAGGATAACTCTTCGACCTCAACTGACAAACATGCTGGTCTAGAATAGCCACCGACTCCTGCTCATAAGTCATCTCCTTGTCCAACAGGACAGAAGTGAAATCTAACACGTGGGAAGGGTCACCATGATACTTCCAGAGCATGGACACATGGAACACTGGATGAACTGTTGATAACCTCAGAGGTAACACAAGTCTATAAGCCACCTCTCTCACTCTCTCGAGAATCTCAAAAGGCCAAATATATCTAGAGCTCAACTTGCCCTTCTTCCCAAACCTGATGACACCCTTCATGGGTGACATCCGAAGAATCAACCTCTCCCCGACCATGAATACCACATCACGAACTTTACGATCGACATAACACTTCTACCTGGACTGAGCTATGCAAAGTCAATCCTGCATAATCTTGACCTTGTCCCATGCCTCCTGAACAAACGAGCCTCCCCCAGCTCAAATCACCCAACCGGCGACCCGTACCATCTACCATAATGCCTCATAGGGAGCCATCTGAATTCTCAACTGGTAGTTGTTGTTGTAGGCGAACTCTTCAAGGGGAAAGGACTGATCCCACGATCCTCCGAAGTCTATAAAACAAGAATGGAGAATATCTTGCTAAATCAGAATATTATGCTCGTACTGCCCGTCCATCTGAGGATGAAATGTTGTGCTCAGCCCCACTCGCGTACCCAACTCACGTTGTAGTGCCCTCAAGAAATACGAGGTAAACTGCATACTCGATCAGAAATTATAGATACGGGCACACCATGAAGGTAGACGATCTCCCGAAAATAAATCTCTACCAACTACTCCTAAGAATAGGTAACTGCCACAGGAATGAAGCGTGCTGACTTAGTCAGCCTATCCACAATGACCCAAATGGCATCGAACTTCCTCTGAGTCCATGGGAGTCCAACAACAAAGTCCAGAGTGATTTGCTCCCACTTCCACTCAGGAATCTCTAACTATTGAAGCAAACCACTGGGTCTCTGACGCTCATACTTCACCTGCTGACAATTCACGCACCGAGCTACATAAGCAACTATATCCTTCTTCATCCTCCTCTACCGATAATGCTTCCGCAAGTCCTGGTGCATCTTGGCGGTGCCCGGATCAATAGAATACTGAGAACTGTGGGCCTTCTCAAGGATCAACTCACGAAGCCCATCAACATTAGGCACACACATGCGACCATGCATCCTCAAAACTCTGTCATCTCCAAAAGTAACCTGCTTGGCACCACAGTGCTGCACTGTGTCCCTGCGGACCAACAAATGAGGGTCGTCATACTACCGATCTCTGATACGCTCAAACAAGCCAGACCTTGCAATTGCGAGACCTGTAGACCTGTAGCACACCAGAAATATTTCCTAAGTTCATTTCACTCTGTATCCTATCCAAAACTCATCCGAGCCCTCGAGGCTCTAAACCAAACATGCACACAAGTCTAAAAACATCATACAAACTTGCTCGTGCGATCAAATTGCCAAAACAACACCTAGAATTATGAATTTAGCACCAAATCACATGAAAAGAACACTTTGAAATACCTATTTTCACAACCGGACGTCTGAATCACGTCAAATCAGTTCTGTTTCTCACAAAATTTCACAGATAAGGTATAAATATCATAACAGACATGTTCCGAGCTCCGGAACCAAAATACGGACCTGATACCAACACGATCAAACTTTAACCAATTTCTTAAAACCATTAAAATTTCAGTCTTTCAATTTTTAACAAAAAATCATATCTCGAGCTAGGGACCTCGGAATTCGATTTCGGGCATACGCTCAGGTCCCATATTTCACTACAGACCCACCAGGACTGTCAAAACACGGGTTCAGGTCCTTTTACCCAAAATGTTGACTGAAGTCAACTAAAATCAATTTTTAAGGCCAAAAACTATTATTTCATCAATTTTCAACATAAAAGCTTTCCGGAAACACATTCAGAATGTGCACGTAAATCAAAGAATGAGATTTTTAAGGCTAAAGAGTGTAGAATCGAGTTCTAAAATATAAGATGACCTTTTGGGTCATCACACTTACCAATCGTCTTTCTAGATGTAAGTATCGTTGTATTATGAATAAGATAGAATTTAGGAGATTGAATTCTTACAAGTGATCTCTACCACACGATCTAAATTAAGAAGAAAGAGTGAAAGTCCTAAATGCCCAGTAGCCTCCTGCTTATAAGTGCGATGCACAACACACCCATAAACAAGACTCTACTAGACACGGCTTATAGACTCCCTAGGACAGAACTACTGTGATATCACTTTTTTCACGGCCCAAACTGATGGGCCACGACTGGCACCCGGTGCCTTACTCAACCGAGTATCAACATAACGTATCTTTTCATATCATACTATTATAGATAAATGAGATGGAGAGGTTGCCGTGAGATAACTATAATAAAACATGAGGGAATGCTCGTCATAGAACGACTCAACATGTAATAAAAACTTATACAAATTACATACGTTATAAGACCAAAATGATCACTCATACAGTGAACATAGGCCGACAAGGCCATACAATCTTTCACGTACATGGCATATGTATACAAGCCTTTAAGAGTAGATAAATACCATAAAGGTCGGGACGGGGTCCTGCCATACCTATATATACATGTCCACATCATACTAACAAAATAAGCAACTCGGAGCAAATAGAGCGCACCAACATCTTCCGCTGAGCTGATAGCCGACTTGGAGGACTATCAACCTGTCTATTGGGACTTGCGGGCATAAAATGGAGCGTCCCTAGGCAAAAGGAATGTTAGTACAGATAATGTATCGAGTATGTAAGGAATGAATATCAGTAAACAAAAGACATAGAGAACCATGGAGTATAAGACTCAACATGTAAGTCTGAATAGCTCTGTGAATCATTTCATTTTTATAATGTCATGCATATGTGTATAAATATCATACCATACATAGGTATATGCATACATAACATCGTCAAGCCTCTGAGGGCATCACATTATATCATCTAGGCCACTATCGGAAAATCATCAACGTATACCAGTTGATCAGGTGGTGGTGCGTATATAACGCCATAACCTTTTCCCATATCCCGTATACATATAATATACATGTATATAATGCCATCTGGTCATGAGTCAATGTACATGTATAAATATATGAAATGCATAAGAAATACATTAATAAGATTTCTCGAAATGTATAAGATCAATATGCCTTTCGAATAAGTTTATCGACTACATATTTTTTTGAGACCCATGAACAGAAGATATAATAATAAGACACATGGGGAATTAAAACTATAAGCACCCCTAGTATTTTTATGAATAGCTTCATTTAAGAAAGTTGCGCATTTTCTCGTTTCATTTGTATCACTTGGATCATGCCAAAAGAAAAGAAGGGATATCCTTAACATACCTGAGCCAATTTTCTTTACAATCCCTCTAACACACGTCAATCGCGACGAAACAAGTAATGGAAAGATTAAAAAAGGGAAACAATTTGTATGATATTCTTAAGAATGATTGCATCGTACTCCCTTAGAATCCCAAACCTCACGTTGCTAAGTAGTCTTGTATGAATTTTGTTGAAGCAATCACGTTGCCATTCCATATGATATCTCTCCTTGTGGATTTGATCATAATCATGTATGATACTTGTTGAAGCTTCCTTTCCTTACTTTATAGAGACATAAGCATTCCCTTATGTGATTTAGAGAGGTTTTTAGCCTTAGTGGGTGTGGGCCCCACATATGTGATGACTAAGCCACAAAACTCTCGTAATGTGCCATCTTGCTTCATGAAGTAAGAGTCATTTGTTGGTCTTTGATCCATATTTCATTGTTGCCATGTTGGGGGCTTATTAAGCTCATCCAATTATCTTAATTACTTAGTTAATCTCCCATTAAAATCAATAATTACCCAATTATCCACATAATTAAGAATTATCTAAAATTACTTAAAATACTAATCACTTTTAGCACATTTTATGTATCCTACTATCATGGTCATGTGGTACCTTGTATGGCACTAGTTTATAAATACTGGGTATTATAGATTACACCATCCCAAAATGTTAAACTTCGACGAAATTCATTTTCTTCGATTCGCTCACCCTCTCACCTTCACAAATTTACTTATCACTTGTTTGAAATAGCATAATACTTATAATCTAAAAATAATCTCATTCCCGAACTTACGTCGATTAACTTACGACGAAACTTTAACGTACGAAAATACAGGATGTAACATCTCATTTCCGAGCTTTCATCAATTTACTTATGGTGTACTTTTACATACGAAAATATGGGCTGTAACAGGTCCAACACCAATAGCCAACAACAGTTCATAACACGTAAAGAAAGTAATAAGAGAAATAATTTAGTGATAAAAATAACTCATATTTATCCATAGTTCCCGAAAATAGTTTTGGTTTTCAAGTATATCAGTAAAAACCTGAGTCTTTTATCGATATTGCAAAAATTATGAGTAAGTTTGAAAGCTGTAATTTTTTCCAAAAAGCTTTCCACAGTAAATGTTTTATTTTCAATTAACATGACGAAAATAGATCTTTATGCCTACATGTCAATATGTGCGAGAGGTCATGAATGACGTGATACCGTACAACATGATAAAAATGCATCTCTATGCTTGTATGTTAAGTGTGCATGACAAATGTGATACAACTCAATGATGAAACCATATGCACGCTCTCAAAGTATCAATTCATTCAGTCCTCCCAGTCACTTAATCCTTCCAGTCACTAAGTCCCCATATCCACTCAGTCCTCACAGTCACTCAGTCCTCCCAATCACTCGGCACTCGGCACTCGGCACTCGGCACTCGGCACTTGCACTCAGTAGGTACATGCGCTCACTGTGGGTGTGTACATACTCCAGATGGGCTCTTCCATACCAAGCGCTATAAAAAGCCAATCAGTCCATAAATTAGTAAAACATGTTGCGATGTTCAGCCCACTCCCATCATAAATCAATAAAAACATGCAACAACTTACAACCTGATCCCATAAACATCCTCAACATCATGCCTTCGGTCTCGCTTACTCATCAATATCTCCAATCTCTCAGGCTCTCAATGTCATGAAAATCATCCCAAAAGACAATGTTGTGATGTATCAACAAATGGTAATGGAGAGAAGATATGATATGCATATGAATGCATATGACTAAGTATGTAATGCAATGAAAGCAGATAGCTCAACAGTAGAAACGACCTCAGTGGGTCCCAATAGGATAAGCAGGTAGCCTAGACATGGATTCTAACATGGATCATAGATTAATATCTCTAGTACATAGAGATTTCACGGTTACAGATAAGGTCAGGTAACTACACAGTACCACAGAAATAGCGGAGTCACAATTCACACGGTGCATGCCCACACGCCCGTCACCTAGCATGTGCATCAATTCAATACCAAACATATAACGCGTAATTTGGGATTTCATACCCTCAACACCAAGTTTAGAAGTGTTAGTTACCTTGAACAAGCCAAATTCAATGCCGAGCAAGCCAAGCGATGCTCCAAAAATGTTATCTTGCTCGTACCAACCTCCAAACGACTGAAAACTATCCAAAAGAAACTCAAATACATTAAAAAATACCAAAGGAAACAAACCCAATTCATAAAGGTCAAATATTTAATCAAATCCCATACTAGTTTCACTCAAATGCGACTTCAAATCGATGTTCAAAACTCAAAAATTTGCTCTATGAAACTTTAGTCACCCCCCCCCCCC
>ML368893.1:0-10943 GCA_005239525.1 Nicotiana knightiana
CTCTTTTAGGAATAATACTAAGTTAATCTGAGCCAGTGCATGGCCATGAATTAATTTAGCTCATTTTTTAGCTAAAGGCTGCCCTAATTAGTCATGACCTCCTAAAATACACTTGCTTAACTAGTCTAACTTAGGTGGTTAGTTTCTTAAACAATTGACTAAGTCTTAAAAGAAGTTTCTTGCTTAAGATAATTAATTTAGGTTTCATTAACTGAACAAATCATCTAACCTAAGTTTAAGGAACCAAGTCGANTATTAGGAATCCTAGATGAAAGAACCTTGGGTGTAACAACCCAAGAACCTTCTAGAACTAGGAAATCAGATTTTTTTGGGATAAAATAGTAATTATAGGGGGCTGGAAGTTTCTGGAATAAGGGCAGCTGTCCCAAAAGATAAGGGTAACAGCTGCCTATGTACTATTTCATGCTCATTAGACAAGGAATATGCTAGGTATATCCCATCCCCAAGACCCTTATAAATACACCCATTTTCTATATTAGGAAGGGCTTCTTTTTCTTTTGGAGAGAGGTTTTCGTTTTGGACACCAAGCTTCTTTTTTTTTACTGGCTTCTTTTGGACACTCTATTTACTCTCTTTTACACTGATTCAGCCACTGGAACATATCTGAAAACACTGAAAATTCAGAATAGTTGCATTCATAAAAAAAATAACTTCAAAGATATGTACTAGTGAAAGGATTTGATTTCATTCAAGAATCATCAAGGTTCTTGTGGTTTTCTCAGCTTTGGTTCCTGGTTGGTAGTCTGATTTCGAGGTTTCCTTGTCTAAATATTCGAGTTCTGGGTGGTTCATTCCTATTGGTTTCTGCTGGACTTTGGCTGGCCTGCTCTTGTTGTTGTTGAATCTTCCTCCTCTATGCTGTTTGGCTGATTTCCTGACCTTAATTTGGTCAGGATTCTTGTTAATTTTCTCTTTTAAAAAGGTATGTAACAAGTTCATGCTTTAATGGAATTTTCAGTTTCGAATCATTGTTCATTATATGCTGTGATTTCTTGCTTAAACTGTTAATCTGTGTTGCTGGTATAAGTGGACCTTGAGTTTCTATCTCTGTGTTTAGACTATGAATTAAATATACAAGGGTGAGTTAGGTTTGGTTTTGTGTCTGCCTCGGTTTTACATGAGATAATTTGCACTAGGGTAGATGAATTTGACTTCTTAATAGTCAAATTCACCCCATAATAGTGCAACAGTAGTGTAGTCTGCTGAAAATTACCCCTTAAAGGGTACAAAGTGTGTAATTAAGAAGAGCCTTAAGGAAGGAAATTCGAACCCGCAAAAATGGTCGGATTTACTCCTCAAAGTGCCAATAGTGGTCAAAGTATTTTACTAAATACTAGCCGAAATAAGGATGACTGCTAAGAGACTAAATAAAGTGACATCATTGGATTTGAATCTGACCCCTTTCATAGTCAGGTTCATTCCAGCCAATGCACAAAAGAGTTATGTTATTACTATATAGTTTAACATCATTAGAGTCAAATCTGACCCCTTTAATGGTCAGCTTTGCTCTAAAAGATGCATAACACATCTATTATGGGGATAGTTAGAATTTGCAAAAGAAGAGCTTCAAGTACACAGTACAAAGAATCCAAATGTGGAGCAGCCAGTTAGGAGTTCAATTCTTAGTTCTTTTCCCTGATGTTCATAAAAATGTATATTTACAGAAGCTGTATTTTCATTTCAGAAAAACTATAATTTATTCATTTATGCATTTTCAGAACTATGTAATTTAAGACTGGATTGTGTAATGGTATTTTGGAGGTTATTTTAGTATTCAAAGTGGGCTAGGCCATCAAAAGCAGCCTGTCCAGGTTTGAGATGGCCTGAACCTTGGGTCATGAAGCCTAAAAAACATGAAAGCTCAAAGATCTAAGGCTATGTTTGCCTTAAGATTAATATATTAAGATTTGAGAAAAACTCAGATGTTCTTAAAAACCTTGTGTGACTTTAGTATATATAAAAAAAATTGTCCAGTATTTATTGACAACAATTCATTTTCTTTTTGTCTTCTTTAAAATTTCTGGTAATATCTTTCCAAATTGCTTACTTCTAAAATCACATGAGCCCAGCTTTCTTAAATAGCATCGGTAATAGCTGGACGTAATAATACGTTATGGATATTCGATTGTTGTTATGGCTACTATTTTCTGTTCCCTTCCCTTTATTAAAATTCATTTGTCTAGAACATTCAATCAAGAACGTGGAAATCACTATTTCTTTCACCAATAGCTAGAGTTAAGGTGGCCCGAAGTGATACAAACTGGGCTAAACTAGGTCGTAGCCCAAATCCTCATGAATGTGATTAATGGACGTAGTTTGATAGTGGTTCCTAGCATTATCTAAAAATGCCTCTTTAAATCAGTCCCTATGACTTTAACTTAGGAATTCACATTAGATGTAGTGAAATTCCAATCCATTCTTGAATCAGATAGTACTTTTAGACTTAGATAAAGACTTAATCAATCAAAGTATACGTAACTTTGGATGAAAACACATCAAATAACCCCTTTTCTCAAATTGTGTATACGTCTTACGTAACACAAATAAAGACTAAAATGAATACTCGTAGAGACAATTTTAGGTACGAACTTCTTAAAATTATCGGAATTGCGTACACGTTCGCGTGACGTAATTTCGGTCTCTTTTTGACAACAAAACAAAATATTCGCTTGCGCACCCTATTTATCTTTAAAATGAGTTCAGTTCGAGAATTGTGTACACGTCCGCGTGACATGACTTTCGATACATTTTAAACTCTACGGGTTTACGCATACGTGACTCGTCTCAAAAGAACTCTTTAAATAAAAATAGAATATAAAAGCGGTAAAAATATTAAAATGCACATAGGTTAAATAAATGAGCCAAATCGAGAAGAAAATTTCTAAATAAATAATAAAAAACTTTTTTTTTAGTTATGTCGAAACCGACCGAACTACGTAGGTCTGATTCTCACCGGATGTGAGATACGTAGGCAAGCCTCATCGATGCCGACCCACTTTTAAAAAAAATGTGCCTGTCATTCCAAATAAAACCGACCAAGCTTCGGTTAAAGTCTTGCACCGTTCTTGCCAAAATAGCCTTAGAACATTTTATATTGTCGAAGGGATGTTTTTTGATAAAGAACGTATTTGTCTATCACTTTTGCTAAAAGCACTTTGGTTTGGCCTCAAAACTTTTCTCAAAGCAAGAAGGGGCCACTCTTTGCAAAATGACCACTTTGCTCAAATTTGTCTTTTTTTCTTAAAAAAAAAAATAATTAAAATTGGGTCTTTTGTGTCAAAATTGGAGGTAATCCTAACCCTGTTTGCTCACAGGTGCAAGATGAACACTATCCAAAATCCACAGCTGAACAACATAGAAGAGGCTCCCATACAACTCCAGATGTGGTGGCACGATTTGGATAAAGAAGACAAAGAATGGGTCACCAAACAGTTGGGATCTCTCGTTGATCTTATGAAAATCAAACCCCAAAATGACTTGATTAAAGCTTTGGTAAATTTTTGGGATGCGGCCCATAACGTGTTCCGCTTTTCAGATTTGAGCTCACCCCAACCTTAGAAGAGGTCACCGGATATACGGGTTCTGGTCGAAACTTAAGGAATCCACAAATTTATCTTTCCAAGACCTATGTCAGTACGTCATTTCTTGGAGGTCCTTTCCGTTAGCCGGCAACTCAGAAAAGGCCAAGTATCCGATGGATATTGTTTATTCTATTTCTTATACTCCAGATACAGTTTCTCAGGCGTATTTGAAGTACATGAGAAAGGCTTGACTAACAAGCAGGATAAAGATACTTGGGTAATCCATCACCAGTTTGCCTTCATCGTAGCATTTCTGAGTGTTATGATATTTCCTAATGCCGAAGGATCCATTCACGTTCGGGTGGCCAAAATTTCCCAGGTCTTGACCGAAAAGAAAGATCATACCCTGGCTCCACTCATATTATCTAACATTCTTCGTCACCATCCAAAATTCATGAGCTATGATACTGAGAAAGCCAACTTCATTGTGAGTTATGAGGAGAGAGTGAAAGATTACCCCGTTCCAGAAGGATTCAAGGCCTGGATCAATCATCTAAGGTCTCTACGAGCAAGCCAAATAGAATGGACTTTTAGATGGCTCCCACTCAAAAAAGTCATACTCATGTCTGCTACTAGAAATCATATACTGATAATGGGTCTCAAGAGTGTCCAACCATATGCACCCCAACGGGTTCTGAGAGAATTGGGCCGTTATCAAGTGATACCTGAAGAGGAGGATTTGAGCATCCAGGTTATTGAACTACACCCCGAGGCTCCCTTACATGAGGCCTTAATTCAACAAAGTTGGAATGGGTGCCGATACTTGAAAGGGGATACCCAGGTTCCCGACCTGGCTAGAGGGAAAGCGGACCCCGGATACGTGGCATGGTTTCAGAAAAGGGATTGCGTTGTTGAAGAACCGGAGCCCGAGCTAGAAAAGCCCTCCAAAAGGCCTCATGTGCAAGCTTTTGATGATAAGATGCAAGAAAGACTAGCTTGGGGTGAAAAAGAAAGAGAATATCAAGCCATTATCCATGCTTTGAAAGAGAAGTTAAGAAACATGGAGCTTGATAACCAACTGCAAGCAGAGGTAGTCGAGAGCGAGAAACGACATATGACCCGAGAGAATGAGGCGCTTCGGGCTTAGATCCGGAATCTAAAAATAGCCTTGGAAGCACCAGCAAGGAGTGAAAAATATTAAAAGATCATTAATAATCTGAGACTAAAAGTTCACGAGTATACCTTCGATTTGAGAAAAGGTGAAAAGGACATGTTAGAAGCCAAAAAGGAGCTAGCAAAAGGAACAGAAGAACATGATTGTCAATTAAGGCAAAAATATGGTAAAGAAACGGCCATCTTGAAAGAAACGTTGTTTGCTATGGGCAACGAGATGGTCCAACCGACCAAAGACTTCAGAGCAGAAAGGGGGCATTAGTGTACAGAGATTGGCCAGTTAAAAGGAACGGTGCAAGAGTTGAAAAAGCAGAATGATGCAAATACCCAAGTGTTTGAAGCCCGGTCACATCAAGTAGGGCGTTTACTTCGGGAGAAGGGGATCATACGACATAGAATTACAGAAATAGCTGACTACGTGGTGCAAAAATGCCACGAATGCGAGGGTATGACCACTTCTATGTTCTTCGCCATCATGATGACTTTTGTCCATCAGTTAATGGACAATTGGATCGACTTCGGGAGGATATTGCGCAGAGGCCTACCAATGCCCCACTAGCACTAAGAAGAAACCCGAGGTTCTCCTTTACTATTGATATCTAGTTATTGAGTCTGTATTTTTATTTCTTTCTAAAACTGTTAAATTGTCTTGTTTTAAAGTTTGTTATTTTTCTTTCGTGTTTATTTAATATTTCCAAAAGTCACTTGTAATGAAAAAGAATTATTTTTAATAGTGAAATGAAATCCTCTTTTTATTTAGCTATTCCGTGAACTACGTGATGATCTGATTCATGCGGCGTCATGATACGTAGGAAATCCACATAGGATTCGATCATAACCCTAAAAGAAAAGAATGAAAAGAAAGTAAAGATGGATAATGTTAAAGCCGGGATGAAACACACAGCTGTTGCAAACATTTTAGAAAAACGATAACTGCTTAGGTGCATCGCATCCCAATGTGTGATTCCTATGTGTTAATATCTCCCGCTAACCCAATTTGATTTTCTCTTTTTTTTTTTAAAAAGGTTACTATTATTAAACGGTGGTTGGTTTGCGGTGGTATTCTGGCGACACATCCATATTTCACAAGGTCTAAAGGAAGTGTAGCAATGACGTCTGAAAGTCATCCGTCCATTATTGAACCAACGGATGGACCAACCTCAGTCATCCCACAAGAAGAATCAGAAGTAGCCGAAGAAAACAGAAGGCTAAGATGCCGTATGCTCGAGATGTGGGACGCTTGGTCCAACGGAAGAGAGCCACCTAGCTCCATCCTTGGTTTTCCTAAGCTAATTCCCATAACTGGAGGGACCACCAATGTGCCCATTTCAAAGACAAACTCATTTGTTCCATTTGGATTCCCGACCATGGTCTCAAACTATTCTGGAACACCTTCTGAGTTTTGCCCCCAGGCACCACCCTCCGGATTACACTCTGTGGTGTTTACTGCTCCTCCGGCTACTGGTATGGCACAACCTACACAGGCACGACAGAATTTTGAACCGGCCAACTTTATTTTTCAAGCTCCTCAGTTCCAGCTGGATGCCGCTCAGGTCACTCCTAATTCTTATACGCAGTACCCACAATTTGAATCTCCCGCGGAACCAGAAAAGCTCTTGAAGAATATTGAACAAGATGAAATAACTCGAAAGATGAAGAACATTGAACAAAGTTTGAAAAACATCTAGGGTCTAAGTGGCCAAAAGAGCGTGTCATACGCTGATCTGTGCATGTTCCCACACGTGCATCTACCTGTGGGTTTCAAGACACCAAAATTTGAGAAGTATGACGGGCATGGAGATTCGATCGCTCATCTAAAAAGATACTGCAACCAACTGAGAGGAGCGGGAGGCAAAGAGGAGCTACTGATGGCTTATTTTGGGGAAAGTCTTACAGGTATCGCCTCGGAGTGGTACATCGATCAAGATATATCCCATTGGCATGTATGGGATGATTTGGCCCGAGAATTCGTAAGACAGTTCCAGTACAATGTGGATATAGCTCCAGACAGAAATTCTCTGTCCAATCTCAAAAAGAAAGCTTCCGGGAGTACGCAATCGAATGGCGGGAATAGGCATCCTGAGTGAAACCTCCCATGGAGGAAAAAGAAATGATTAGTATCTTCTTACAGGCCCAAGAGGCCGATTATTTTCAGAATATGATGTCCGCCATGGACAAGTCGTTCGCAGAGGCCATAAAAATTGGGGAGATGGTCGAAAATGGCTTAAAAATAGGCCGTATTTTAAGTCAATATGCTTTGAGAGCCACCTCCCAAGCCATTAAAAGCGGCTCGGGAGGCTTGGCAAGCAGAAAGAAAAAAGAGGAGGGAGCCATGATGGCGTCGACCCCCAGGAATTCCTGACGACCTCGGGAATATCCAGGCCCTTTTTCCACAACATCACAACGCTATTATCTTCACCAGGAAACAGCTTATGCCATGACTCCCCCTCCTTATGCAGTGATGAACACTCAGCCGCAGCCCCGGCCGCAACGGTATAACTAAAACAGAGCTCCACCACCTAAAAATAACCATCCACCACCAGCTCCATATAATCCACGCCCTCCTCAAAACAATTATCCCTAAAATGCTTACCATCGTGAGCCACCAAGAAGAACTAACTTCACCCCCATTGGCGAGTCATACTCAAGCCTTTTTTCAAAGTTGGTTCAGATGGGACTTCTGCAGCCGGTGCCTCCGAACAGGAAAAATCGACAATCACCATTATATAGACGGGGTACCAACTATGCCTATCATTCCGGAGTGGAGGGGCATGATACCGAAGACTGCTAGACCCTTAAGAGAGCAGTAGAAAATCTTATTGAACAAAAGAAGGTTGTGCTAAGAGACGAGGAGGTCCCCAATGTCACAAATAACCATTGCCAGCCCACAACAACGGTCCTATCAATTGAATGATATTAGAAGATAAAGAATTTGATCCGGCGCTGAAAGCCATCATTGCCATCTTGGACACAGAAAGGAAAGCAAAGACAGTGGAAAAATCGGACAAAGAAGAAAATAAAACAAAACCCCCCGGCCAAGATAAAGAGAAGGCTAAGGAAGAAAAAGAGACAAAAACCCCCCTGGCCAGGAGACAGAAAAGGCCAAGGAAGAAAAGAAAGAGACAACACCAGCCACAGAAGCTATCCTTTATGTCCCAAGAGCTCCGCGAAATAGACAACTCGTTTTGAGCCCTCCCAGGAGATTGGAACCCCAAAAATGTATATACCAAAAGGGGCCTATGTTGTGAAAAGCT
Organism: Nicotiana knightiana; assembly: GCA_005239525.1. Lineage (NCBI taxonomy): Eukaryota > Viridiplantae > Streptophyta > Magnoliopsida > Solanales > Solanaceae > Nicotiana > Nicotiana knightiana. The sequence goes on from ML368893.1 coordinate 7,970, forward strand.
CGGTTATACCACCAAAGCTGAATGAACCTTTGATTATCAGCCGCCGGCCGTAAATTCCAATAAAAAATAAAAATACTATCCCATGGAATTATGATCAAACAGTGGTGACATATAAAGGAAAGGAAGTCAAGGGGGAAGTCAACGAAGAAAAACTCACTGGGAAGTACCATAACCGAGATGAGATGAACAAAGCTAAGCATAAACGCTTTCCTCTCAAAAAGCCTATCGCCACTAAAGAAGCCGAGGAGTTCTTCAAAAATATGAAAATGCCGGAATATGTCTCCACTGAAGAACTCAGGAGAACCCCTGATCAGGTTTCACTTCTGTCTCTGTTGACTGGCTCAAATGAGCACCAAAAAATACTGTTGAAAACGCTGAATGAAGCGTATGTACCAGCTGTGACCTCAGTCGAGTAGTTAGAAAGAATGGCTGAGCATTTCTTCGAGGTAAACAAAATATCTTTCAGCCAGGATGATCTGCCTCCCGAAGGAGCCGCTCACAAAAAGGCATTACACCTGACTGTTAAAAGCAAAGGATATTATGTAAAAGAGTTATGCTTGACGGAGGATCAGGGGTAGATATTTGCCCTTTGTCAACACTGTAAGGGATGGGAATCGACATTGAGAGAATCAAGCCGAATAATGTTTGTGTCCGCGCCTTCGACGGTATCAAAAGGGACACCATTGGTGAAATCGACATAATCATGACGATTGGCCCTGTGGATTTCACAGTAACTTTCCAAATCCTGGATATGGATACTTCCTATAACTTCTTGCTAGGGAGACCGTGGATTCACGCTGCTGGGGCAGTACCGTCTACCCTCCACCAAATGGTCAAATTTGTCCATGAAAATCAAGAGATTGTGGTCCACGGAGAAGATGAACAATCCATATATAGGGACCCCTCCATCCCCTGCCTCGAGGCTAGAGAGGGAAGTGAACATATTCTGTACCAAGCCTTTGAGATTATGCCTGCTGATCAACACGGAGAAGGAACTCCATGCCCACAACCTTGTCTTTCAAACGCGTCAATCATGGTTGCCACATATATGATTAGACATGGTTACAAACCAGGAAATGGGCTTGGGATATCCCTACAAGGCATCATTGAACCCATCTCTCTATCCGCCACTGAAAAATTCTTTGGCATAGGTTTCCAAGCCACCGATGAAGATGTACAATGGGCCAACACCCGCAAAAACAATGGATGGGACCTGCCTCAGCCAGTCCCACACATTACTAAGACCTTCATCAAACCACAATATATCGAAGAAGAAGAAGAAGAGGCCTTTACTGCCGAAGAAATTGAAGATATATGTGAGGCCATGAAACATATGTTATATGAGGCCAACATGGTTCAGCTAGGGGAAGGCTCGAGCACTGCTGAGGTGCAGTATATGGGCCCAAATGCTAAGTTGTAGAACTGGAAGGCTATTCCATTCCCCGTCAGGCGGGAGTCTCGGTAGTTCATTTTTGCCATCTTTCTTGCACTATGAGTTATTTCAGGGTGTAACTCAAGTGTTTTTAATTCCGATGTAAACCCTTCTAGTTTTCAATTCAATGAAATTAAATCAAAATTTCATCGTCTATTATTCTTTCTGATTTTGTATTTTTTCTTATTTTTCAGTCCTAATAATGCGGCTTTAAATAACATGACATGCTTGCGGACTTCATGCCTTGATCCTAAAATACTGTCAGACTTTGAAATAATGAATCAAGAATCAAAATGCAAACGAAGTTGGGTTAAGGAAATAAAACCATGGATCGGAACAACCAAAGGAAAATTGGTTCAGATTGAAAAGGTCCATACAGTACTACTGCCAAAAGAGTGCGTTTGTACTTGGGATACATCAAAGAAAATGTCCCTGAAACAACTGTCGACGCAGGCGCAGTCAAAAGATCTTAAAACATTGTCATACTTCGAAATAATGAATCAAGAGTTAGAATGCAAATGAAGATAGATCAAGGAAATAAAACAATGAATTGTAACAACCAAAAGAAAATTGATCCAGATTGGAAAGGTCCATGCATTGCAACCAGAGTACTGCCAAAAGAGTGCGTTGTAATTGGGGCTCGAAGAAAATGTCCCTAAAACAACTGTCAATGCAGGTGCAGTCAAAAGGTACTATGTTTGATCCTCCATATATTTTCAAATGTTCTCCAGTTGGGATGACGAAGGCTTTCATTCTCGCAACCCAAACACCATTAACCCTTTGAGCCGGTTACTCTTCTTTGATTACCCTCTTTGGAACCCGAAAGTGTTATTGGAAAACAAGAAAAAAAATGTTGAAAAAAATGAAAAAAAAAAAAGACAGAAAAAGAAAAATGAAATCAAAAAATAAATCAAAACAAAAGAAAAACCAAAACAAAAACAAAACTTTCTGAACTATGTTCGACTTGATTCCAATCGTTCATGAGGTTTGCCCTCTCTTCTGGATTCCATGAAACCCTAGTCCTCTGTATTTTTGGGTTTTCCTTAAGTTCCATTTTATATTTACCATATTATAAAGTTTCTTTATATTTTTCTCTGGAAAATCTCGTTTTTAACAGTTTCAAAACTATGGTTTCTTGACCCTGTTCTCAAACGGCTTTCTTTTGATTTTTAGCCATCTATGGTATGTTTAAGCGATTATCTCATGATTTTGTGTTATCTGAACTGTTATTGATGAAACCCTAGTGTTCTGGGTTGATCTTTACTATTTGACTATGTGTTCGTGGGTTCTTTGTGAATATTGCTTCGGGAGGTGAGTGAACCGCTCTAGGTTTATTTGAGGACCTTAAGGTATCGCTGGATCGGTACAAGGGGTGTGGATTACCACGAACAATGAAGACCCAAGGTTTCCGGTAAGAAACCAACCGGAGAGGGTAGACGAAACCCATCAGAGATGGAGAAGTCGAGGAAACTTCTAGAGAGAACTAGAGAGTCACAGAGAGAGATAGAGAGAGAGATGGTCTCGAAAGAATGAGAGACGGGG
>MDKJ01132513.1:0-92973 GCA_005239525.1 Nicotiana knightiana
AGCCTCTTCTGCAATCAGCTCCTCCTCTTCTATCCAGGTATCATTACTATTTTTGATCCTTGTCAGTTTTAACCTTTTCCTCCTTCCATTGACTTGAACATGGAAGAATTTTGTGTTCCTATCTCCTTCTTTAAACCACATCATGCAAGATTTTTGCCTCCAAAATTGTTCTTCTATAGTTAGGTACTTCATCATGTCCGTTTGCACCTTTCTTAATCTAGTCCTGTTCTCCTGTGTAGGACTAGCCTCGAACTGCCTTTCATGAACAATAACTACCTCTTCTAAGCTGGCTATCCTCTGAAATATGTCACCATATGTATCTCGACTCCAATTGGATAGTGCTTTTTTCACCTTTTTCAGCTTAAAGTTGAATAAAGTGAAAGGATTAGCCATAAAGTCTGCATTCCAATTCTGTCTAACTACCTCCTTGAATGTATCATGCTTTGTCCAAAAGTTCAAGAATCTGAAAGCTTTTTTGATAGGTGCAGCTTCTATGTCACACTTCAACTGCAATGGACCATGGTCTGATCCAATCTTTGAAAGATGAGTCACTTCTAGCCCTGGGAATATATTCTGAAGTTCTGTATTACCAAAGCATCGATCCAGCCTTTTGAAGATGCAATCCTCCTCTGATCTTCCATTCCACCATGTATATATACTTCCTTTGAAGCCCAAATCTGTCAAATTGCATGTATTGATGCAATGTCTAAAATCATCTACTTCATTGATATGTACAGGCAGGCCTCCAAATTTCTCCTCTTCATCCCAAATAACATTGAAATCACCACCTACGAGCCAAGGTGTAGTCATGTACCTAGCCGTTGCATATAGTGAATCCCATACTTCAATTCTCTCTATTGGGTCACATTTAGCATACACTAAGGTTAGGACCAACTCCACACGAGTTTCTGTATGGACTAGTTTTAAAGTCAATTGTTTCACCATGTTGTCAAGGATTGTCACTTCATATACTTCATCTACAAAAGCCCAGATTTTGTTGGATATATTCACAATAGCTTGAGCCAATCCAATCCTTCTCCTGTACCTCTCTACTTTGTTAGACTGTTGCATTGGTTCCAGGATACCTATAAACTGGAAATGTTTCTGTCGATGCATATTGATTAACCTTTCAAAAACTTGCATAGTGTTGACAGATCTCACATTCCATATTATTGCATCCATTTATTGATTGATCGATCTATTCAGAGTCCTCCTTGTTTGGACACCACCTATTGAAGCTGTGGGGGCATCCTTGTTACTCTTCTTTCTTCCTTTTGTTCCAGATTTTCCCTTATCTATATTCCTAGGTGATAGGTCACCTTGTCTAGAAATATTATGAAAGTTTTGTGCATAAGACTCTTCATCCATATCTTTTCCTGATTGATCATCTATATACTCTACTGGCTTTGGATCCTTTGCAGTGATCACCTTCTCCACACTAATATGAGTAGTAGTTATAATCTGGTTCAAAGCCTGATTGCCTTTTTCCTACCCAGCTATCACAACAGTTTCTGCAGCCTCCTGCTTCCTTCCTTTCTTGACATCTTCTTCTAATGAGTCATTTTGTCCTGCTTCCCCTGGTTTTATATTATGCATGCCTCCTCCTTTATCCACCATTTCAACTACTTCATTTCCTTTTGTATTATCATTATGTATATTGACGTTGTCTACTTCTTTGATTGATATGACCTGTTGATTAGAGTGATGATGTGCATTGTTTTTTTCAGTCACACTTTGGTCTTCCTCTTCTACTACCTCCCCCCTTCTTCATCTTCACTTTGCATTAAATCTGGAATCTCACCTTCATCAGAATCTACTTCAGTTTGGTTTACCCAAAGTCTACCTCCTGTCCAGTTCACTTTCTCCTTACTTATGAACTGCTCATAATCTGGATCTTCCACATGGTAATTTGCTGTATTTTGTTCCATTGCCATATTCACCCTGGTATCCTGTGTTGGTACCTCTTGTACAAAGGTATTTGTTGCTACCAAATTAGCTTGAAAGGTCCTTTGCACCCACTGTTGAGTTGTTTCCCTTGACTGTTGTTCAACTCCTCTATATCTTATGTCTGTCCCTCCTTGTTGGTCTCCATTTCCAATTACTCCTTGATTAGCATTAGAGATTGCTGAGTCAAGACTCTTACCAGCTGTGATCTGATTTCCACCCTGACTTTTATTCCTTTTATCTGTCCTTGGGGATCTAGGCTTAAAAGATAGTGTTGCTGCATTCAAAGTTGTATCCTTCTGAATTTGGTTATGTACAATACTATCTTCAACTAATGCAAATTCATTGTTCTCATTATCCACATTGTTTTCAGCCTCTAGTATTTCAAATTGATTGTTGGTCTGAAACTGCTGGGGAACCAAGGTCTGTTTGTTAATTAGAACTATTTCCTGACCTGTTCTTTCACCTCTATTAACTTGTTTTCCTTTACCCTTGTTTCTGTGATCTCTCACCTCTTTCCACTGTGCTTTAGCATTACCAACCACCTGACCTACATTTCCAACCACCTTACCACTCGATAGGATCATCAAAGGACCTGTGTCCTTTTGTTTTTCTGCATTTGATTGAACCACTGCTTCACTTGAGACCTGTTGCTCAACTGTCTTTGTTGCCAATAGTTCAGGGTGAATCCTCCAAAATTACAACATATCATGTCCTTGTAACTTGAATTCTCTACAATACTTAGGTAGGTAATCATATTTTATAGTTACCCATTCTGTTCTAACCTCACCTGTAAGTTCATTCTCGATGTCCATACGAACCTTCTTAGGAAGATCTGCTAAGAGATCGACTAACACTTTCACACGCGCACAACTAGGTCTTGTCTTGTTCACAGTAGCCATATCAAGGTGTAGTGGCTTGCCCACTGCTGAAGCTAATGAAAACAAACACTCCTTAACGAAAAAGGTCGGCAACAGATTGGGAAAAGAGATCCACGCCATCACCCTTGGTGTCTCCTCTCCTGCTATGAACTTCGAATCATACAGTAGGGTTCTAAGTTGGAATTCCTGTCCAAACTTATCTTTCACATAATAGACACTTTTTGACGTAAAATCAATATAATCTTGCCACAATGTCAGTCGTACTAAAACATGCCTATCTCTAAGAAATCCGATATTACATTCACCCTTAATACCACATTGCATAGGGATGATTCGACGTAATTCTTGCAATTCAGGCCAACCATAAGAAAATTTACATACCACTGCGTACTTCAATCCTTCAATAATATTCATACGTTCGACTTCTGATTCTGTAAATTTAACCATTGGTTGTCCTTGTAAAAAAGTGGCTCGTCTAATAGGAATAGGATCAACAACTGCTGCATGATATTGCATGGCAGTGTTGTTCGAAGGTTTCACTGCTTTTGCGTAGTTCATCAGATGCCTTTACAAGTTGTATTCCCCTCCCTTATATAGGTGATTCTTATAACGTACGACTCCTGCTATGGTTACTCATTAATGACTAATTATGACATTAATGAGGCGTTACAAAGGATAACGGTAATAGGGGTTCAGTTACATAATGTTCTAGTAATCAATTGTGGGTCCTTGAATCTGCCCGTAGCTTTATCTAGATTCATTCTGACCGTGCCTCTCTCCCATTTTGATCAAGTTGAATTTCATGTGGCTGATAAGTTTGTGGGTTTACTGAACCGTGCCTTTTTGTACCGTACCTCTTCAAATAGTTACGTCCAACTGTCATTTTTTCCTGTGTCCACGTGACTGGCTGAGTTCTCAAAAGATGGCTTACGTGTGAAACTCTTTTTTACCAATACAACAATGAAGATGGACCTCCCAAGAAGGAAAGAAGTCTGACACTGATAATCACTCAGGGAATAGATCTGGAGGAAGATGAAATGGCTATGATCACCAAGGAATTCAAGAACTATCTCATTAGGAAAAAGGGCATCCCAAGAGGTGGAAACTACAACAAGGAAAAGGCACCAAATCCCACTAATGAGGGATGCTAAAAATGTGGAAAAACTGATCATCACATCAAAAATTGTTCTCGCTGGGAAGTTGAATGGAAAAGGGAATATCTGAACGAAGGAACCGGAAGAAGGAATTGGTTCATCCCAAGAATAACACAACATCAACAAATGCTATGGTTGCTGCTTAGGGAGAAAGTTCAAATGAAGAATCAGATGATGTAGATGGAGATGAACAAACACTCATGAAAATTGGTGAATCAGATGAGAAATCAGAGGTTCAAGTGAAAGAGGGCAGTCAAATATGGTGCATGGCTAGTGGCTGCTCAAAACACATGACAGGGAACAAGGAACAATTCCTTTCACTTGAAAACCTCAAAGGAGGAAATGTCTCCTTTGGAAATAGGAAGAAAGGTGAAATTATTGGGGTTGGTAAGGTAGGTAAGGATGACACACGTTCCATTGAGAATGTTTACTTGGTATATGGCTTGACATATAGCCTAATCAGTGTGTCACAACTGTGTGACAGTGGTAACCTGGTTGCATTCACTTTTACAAAATATTTTGTGATTAATCTTATCACTGACAAGATTGTTTTGTGAGGCTTGTGCAAGGGGGAAGCAGGTAAAGTCCTCTTTCAAAAGCAAGAAAGTAATAAGTACCACCAGGACGTTGGAACTGGTTCATATAGATCTATGCGGTCCTATGAGAACATTAAGCAGAGGTGGTAAAAGATATGTAATGGTACTTGTTGATGACTACTCTAGATTTACCGTGACATTGTTCCTAACATCTAAAGATGAAGCATTTGATATGTTTACTACTTTTGTTAGAAGAACCCAGAAACAGTTAGGAAATCAACTTGCATCAATAAGGTCTGATCATGGCACTGAATTTGAAAATGCAAAGTTTGCTGAATTTTGTGATGAACATGGCATAGGTCATAACTTTTCTGCCCCTCGAACTCCACAAAAAAATGAAGTTGTTGAAAGAAAGAACATAACCCTTGAAGATATGGATAGAACCATGCTCCTTTCTAGTAAACTACCTCATAACTTCTGGGCAGAAGCAATAAACACTGCATGCTACATCATAAATAGGTTCATGACTAGACCACTTGTAGATAAGACTCCCTATGAGTTACTTAAAGGAGAAAGCCCAATATATCCCATCTTAGAGCTTTTGGCTATAAGTGCTTTGTGCACAACAATGTAAAGGACTCCCTAGGTAAGTTATCCCAGAAGTGATGAGGGAGTATTCTTGGGATATTCTTCACATACTAAGGCTTATAAAGTGTATAACAAAAGAACTATGTGTGTTGAAGAGAGTGTGCATGTTGTTTTTGATGAAACTAACATTCTCTTTGAGAGACAAGAACAACTAGATGAATAAATTGGGTTGGTCAGAAACTCAGACCAAACTGGAGCAACACTGGAGGAAGGAATGGGTGATGGAACATGTTCATCCATCCCAGGCAACATGCTAGGGGGAACTGAGAACAAAGTCCTTGATCCTACTACTCAGCAACAAGACACTGTAGGATCTTCAAGTAATACCCAGTTTGTTTTAAAACCACACAGATATCAAATCTCACACCCCATTGAGAACATTATAACTGATCCAACATCTGGAGTCAAAACTAGATCCTCTTTGAAAAATTTGTGTTCATTTGATGCTTTTCTATCCCTAATTGAACCCAAAAATATTGCTGAAGCTTTGCAGGATGCATATTGGGTAAACGAAATGCAAGAAGAACTCAACCAATTTGAAAGGAGTCAAGTTTGGAATCTGGTACCTAGACCTTTTGATAGATCAGTGATTGGCACAAAATGGGTATTCGGAAACAAACTTGATGAAGATGGAACATTTACAAGAAACAATGCAAGATTGGTGGTTCAAGGATACAATTGGGAGGAAGGAATAGACTATGATTAAACCTTTGCTCCTATGGAAAGGTTTGAAGCAATTAGGCTCCTCATAGCCTTTGACGCTTACTTGGAATTCACCCTTCACTAGATGGATGTCAAGAGTGCCTTCCTGAATGGATATCTCAAGGAAGAAGTGTTTGTAAAGAAGCCTCCAGGGTTTGGAAACAAGGAGAATCCTGATCATGTGTACAATCTTGAAAAAACATTGTATGGACTCAAGCAAGCTCCAAGGGCATGGTATGAAAGGCTTTCAAAATTCCTGCTGGAACATGACTACAAGAGAGGTAAAATTGATAGCACCTTATTCTTGAAGGAAAAAGGTAAAGATCTCTTGGTAGTGCAGATATATGTAGATGACATAATCTTTTGGGAAACTTCTGAAAAGCTAAGTAAAGAATTTGCTAAACTAATGGGGAGTGAATTTGAAATGAGCATGATGTGTGAGCTTAACTTCTTTTTAGGCTTACAAATTAAACAAAATTCAAATGGAACTATGATCAATCAGCAAAAATATATGAAAGAATTGCTTAAAAGATTTAAAATGGAAGACTCAAAGGAAATTGACACTCCAATTGCAACAACCACAAAACTAGATATAGATGAACCTAGTTCATCTGTTGATCAAAAGTTGTATAGAGGGATGATTGGGTCATTATTATACCTTACTGCCAGTAGACATGACATTGTTTTTAGCGTAGGGCTTTGTGCAAGATTTCAGGCCAATCCCAAGGAATCCCATTTTACTGTAGTGAACAAAATCCTGAGATATCTAAAAGGCACCACTGACCTATGTCTTTGGTATCTCAAAGGTAGTAATTTTGATCTTGTGGGATATGCTGATGCTGACTATGCAGGCTTCTTAGTAGATAGAAAGAGCACCTCAGGTATGTCACACTTTTTGGGCTCATGTCTTGTGTCTTGGGCCACTAAGAAACATAATTCAGTAACTCTATCTACTGCTGAGGCTGAGTACGTGGGTGCAGCCTCATGTTATTCTCAGTTACTATGGATTACGCAACTACTGATGGACTTTGGCATAGAGGTTCGATGTATTCCTATCTTATGTGATAACACTAGTGCTATTAGTATGACAAATAACCCCGTCCATCATAAAAGAACAAAGCACATAGATGTTAGCCACCATTTCCTAAGAGACAACTATGTGAAGGGAATGATCTCTATTGAATTCTGTGCTACTGACAAAGAAATTGCTGACATCTTTACTAAGGCACTAAGTAGAGAGAATTTTGAGAGAAACAAGTTAGAATTAGGGATGATTAAGATCACCTAATTAAACCAATTCAAAACAAAATTGAAAAAAAGGGAGGATATTTGTTTTGGCTCGTAATTATGAAAGGTGTAAATAATCAGAATAATTGTTTCTCAGTATCATGCCTTAAAAGGCATACTCTCTTTCCATGTGTTAATATGACTCCTTGGATACTAATGATTTTTTTCTATTTTTGTAAATTGATGCGTAATCAAGAGATTCTAACAAGATGAACCTGGTTTGTCGTTGCTGGTTCATTTGACAGACAAGGTATGTGCTCATCACAATACACATATTGAAATATCAATAGGTACTCATGAGTAGGACTCTATCTATAATATGCTTTTACAAAATCTAGTACCTATCCCAAATTAGAACCCGTTCCAAAGAGTCCAATCAAATTAAAATGGCCTAGATTATAGGGGAGTCATAACCGTCACTTATCACCTGACATTCCTGAACCGATTAGACTCCCACTTGACCAAAATTACACCCATTGTGTATTTATTAACCAAGCCTTTAAAAATCCATCATCACTTCTCTAATCCTTCACCTTTTTTTCTTACAGCCATAACCGTCGAAACCCTTTCAACCTTCTACTCAAACACCTTGATCCTGATTTTCCTTAACAAAAATCATCTCCATGGCTAACACTTCACCTCCTGCTTCATCCTCCTCAATCACACCTGACTATAGTATCATGCTTGAAGATACTGGTTCCACCCCATCTCAATCAAATTCTTCCACTCCATCTCAATCACATCCCACCACCCCTCAAAACAACCATGTTCCGTCTCCTCCAATCACTCCCATTGTACAACCAAGCCCCAATCCAGAACCCAGGAGAAGGCGTGTGAAAATGCTCGCCAGAAAGACTGTGGCCTCTAGCTCTCTAGCAAGGAAATTTTCACGCCCCAAAATCGAGAGACGAGACCGGCACCTAAATGGATGATTCTGGTCAAGCGGACCTGGATTGACTTTCCTTCCCAACGCGTTACCCCATGCACAATATACAAATTTATAATGAATTTACAACAAAATTTCCATTTTCATCTTTTAAAGCTTCAATCCTTTGATGATCCCAAAATTATACAAACTAAACAACATTTCCATCACGGGACCACGATTCCGAATAATTACAACTACTACCCTAAATACATATATACAACCCACACAGTGTCTACGGAGCCTCTAAGAGTACTAGGAGTTTACATAGACTTGCCGATAACAAGGCCCCGACTATACCTTTTACAATATAAGCAAAAGATAATGATATGGTCCACACACGGCCCCGAGAAGAAATGGGGCTCACCAGAACTGTTGAAGAGATGAAGAGGAGGCACCCGATATTTCTTCTATTGCAGCGTGCAACCCAATCCCATCTCACAATCAAATTACACCCTTATTACTTCTGTTGCGTCTTACAACCTGATCCCACCTTACAATTCTGTTGCGGCGTGCAACCCGATCCCACCTTACAATTCTATTGCAGCGTGAAACACGATCCCACCTTATAATTTTGTTGCGGCGTGCAACCCGATCCCACCTTACAATTTTGTTGTAGTGTGCAACCTGATCCTACTGTACAATCACATTTCACAGCAACAACCACCAACAATTATATCACAAGGATCTTCATCATGAAGAACATAAGTTCATATCAACCAATAACTATGTGAATCAAGGCACAATGATCCTTACCAATCATTAATTCATATATGGTGTTGCCACAATCATTTAACTCAATAAAATCAGTCCATATTTACTTTCATCATTTGCTACACAGCGTTTAGCACTTTGATACATTCAATAATGTAATTAATAGCAACATCAACCAATAATTCAATCACAAAGATTCTCATCATCAAGGACATTCATTCGTAACAACCAAGTTACCATATGAAATCAAGGCCACATAAATCTTTATCAAACAGTGAGTCATATACGGTATTCCATCAACGTATAGCTCAATTAGTTTATCCCCGTTTCCTTTCCATTATTTACTACACAACATTTAGCACTTAGATACATTCAACAATTTGATTCATTATCATTTCTTTTGTTTTGCAGCACATCCTCTCATATCGATGTATTCAACATATAATGAGCTTTGCACATGATAAAATAAGCACAAAGAATCACCTTTTCACAAGTTCATATAACATGGTAATCAACTAAGAAATTCAGAGAACGAAATCTTACACCTCGACACAGCAGGACAATCAATTCACATATTCTCAAGTAAGAATTTCATACCGAGTGCTCGGACACCAGCAAGATGACTCTAAGAATATTAAAGTTATCCATACATACCTTGAATCGGAATTCCCCTTTAATTTTTTTATCACAAATCATCGGACCGTCTAGCACCGTCAATCTATTCCACAATGTGACATATTTCAATTAGAATTAGGAACCATAGACATAACTCGAACTCATTTAGGCATTTTATGGAATGCTATGTGACCCCTTAGATTACTAACCCTCTTTTTGTGAATAATTACCCAAACTCGTTTCCTTTTACTAGATTAGGGAGTTTAACTTACATGAATGCAAGGTATCAGCTTTTATCTCCAAGAATTAATTTATGTGTTCTACCCTTTTTATTCAAAACCTGAGAATTAAAAGGAAATGGGGTGGGGACTCACCTCTTAGAGTGAAGAAGATGACAATTACTCAGTAACTTCCAGGACCGAGTGATAGTGAAGAATCAATTTTGGTGAAGATGGAACCTTTTCTCTCAAGAAATCTCTCTTCCCTCTCTCTATTTTGTTCAGAAAATCATTAAAATGGAAGGGGGTAAGTGTTTTAATGAACTGGGTGTTGGGTATAAAATTGGAATTTTAAAAGTCCGGAACCAGAAATGCGGTCAGGAATGCGGCGGTCCTGTAGCATAAACGGCCCTCAAATGGGCCAAAAAAAGAAACCGGATTGCCCAGGTGTGAGACCACTATGCGGTCCCCATACCTGTTATGCGATCGCATACTGCGTCGCATAACTCCCTACGCAAATCTCAAGGTGCAAGAATGCGATAACTATGCAGCCTGCATTCGTGAAATGCGATCGCATTCTAGGCTGCATAGTTGTCCTCAAAAGGACATCAAATTGTCCAAGTATGCGACCACTATGGGGTACGCATACCTGATCTGCGATCGCATAGTAGACCACACACCTGCGCAAATCTGGAAAATTATATCTTTTAAGTCCCGGGGTAATTTTCACTCAAAAAGAGTCCGTTTTAATAATTTCTACAGTTATAACAACACGGGGACCTATTTGGGCATTATTTTTAGCCATAGAATTTTACGGGTCTTTACAGATATTGAAACCAAAGATTCAAGCTAGCCAGGCCCAAGAATTTGAGAACTCCAATGACTCTTTCAAATCCTCCACTGAGGGGGAAGAAACTGGTTCTTCTGATTTTGAACAGGTAACATCTAAAATTGGGTATGTGCCAGTCACTTATGAAAATAGGTTTGTTTTAATTGGGTCTGTAGTGGATGTGGAGATTTCTGTTAGGAAAAGAAGAGGCGGTAAAAATAACTTTGTGAAAGAAATTGAGAGAGAGGGAGAAAGAAGTACTGTGAGGGGAACAGGGGAAAGAGGCACTCCATTGGAAATTTGTGGAACTGTCCCAGTGGTTGTTGAAGAAGGCGCCAAGGATTTAGGGGAAAGTAATTTTAGAGAGGCTGTAGAGGGGATGGAAAATCTTCAACATGCAACCGACGAACCTGGTCATCCATTAAGGAAACTTTGGCTGATCTTATGAGAAAATTAGGGGAGAGCAATAAACCCAAAAAGAAGAAGACACCCAAGACCAAGAAAGATGCTCCTCTAGTGGAAAGCAAGAAGAGAAAAGCCACTCCCTTTGCTGATGCTTCCATTCCTAGAGGTCGCAGTACAAGGAGTTTAATTAGGAAGAGTGAAGATGAGTTGCAGAATGTTTTGAGGTAGAGTAGGAGAAAGAGAGCTAAAAAGGGGAAGGCAAAAGTGTTTGATCCCGCAGAGGCTGTTGATGTTGAGGAGATAGACCTGTCCATCAAGAGGAACAAATGGCAGAAGTTGAGATTGAGACACCTAAACCAAAGAAGGCCAAGACTTCTTCCAAGAAGTCAGCATCTGTGTATGCTACACCCTCTACTGTTGCTAGGAGAACTAGGTCCAAAAGGAAATCAAATAAGGCTCAGTTTGATGATGATGATTAGTGGAGTGGTGAAGAAGTAGAGGAATCTGGTGGAGAGACAGAAAAATTGATAAAATTTGGGAAGCACACGATACTGAAGGGAAGGTTGCTGAAGGATCTTGAAGAATCCAACATGATTTACCTTCTAGACTCTCTGGACGTGCAGGGTTGGAAATACATGGTCCTTTAACTAGATGGCAGGCTGGCCAGGAGTGAGATTGTCGAGTTCATGGAAAATGCATAAGTCAAGGATGGCAGGGTCTCCTGTCATGTAAAGGGGGTTAAGATCTCCTTTGATGCCAAGGAGCTGGGTGAGATTCTTGGGATTCCCGCTGAGGGATATGATGATTGTACAAGGCAGAGGTGGCCCAACTTTGATGGCCTTCCTTCTGCACTGCAAATCACCAGGAGGTTCAGTGATAATGCTGAAGAAGTGGAACCAAGGGATGTGTTAAAAAGTGAGATGAAACCTCAATACAAAGTGGTTTTTGAGTTTGTCAATAAATGCATACTGCCCAGGCAAGAGATGAGGCACATAGCAAACTATATGGATTTAACTCTCATGGAGTGCCTGGACAGTGGAAGGCAAATCAACTGGCCCTCTTTCATTATTCAGTTGCTGGACATGGTGGTAAATGGCTGCAAGGCTCATGCTATCCCATATGGGTCCATCCTAACGACTGTGCTGGCTCACTTCGAAGTGCCCGTGAAGAAAGCAAAAATGTCCACTGTCAAGGACCATTTTGGGATGAACACGCTTCTAACATGCGACTATGTTGTGAATGTTCCTGACGATGAACCTGGTTCATCAAGGAAAACGCCTGTGAATAGCAAGGTTAGGGAGCTTGTTCATGAAGGTGGGGTTAAGGATGCTGAAATCCTTCGCCTGAAGAACCGCCTTACAGAGGTTGAGGCTGAGCGGGATGCTCTCAGATCTGAACTAGCAAATGAAAAGGAGAGAATGAAGGTATTCTTCAACAAATGCTCTCTCTTCTCCAAGAAAAGAACCCAACCTCCACCCCTTCTCAGCCTTAGGTGTCCAGTGCCGGCCCTCACCCTTCTATGACCCAGTTCGGGATTTTTTTTGCTATCTTTTGCTCATGACTGTAACTGGTTTTATTCTTTATGTGTTTAGTGCATGAAGTATGCTCTTATCAATGAACTATGTTGTTTTTGCACTTACCTATTTTATCTCACTTTCCTTGATAGTTTGCATCCTTGGTTTACTATTGATGATTAATCCATGTTTATACTTGTAGTTGCCTAAGTGGCCATGATTAATTATTATAAATCTGGTAATTCTAACACTTTGCAAGTTTTCGATGATGCCAAAAGGGGGAAGATATGCTATATTGAAAATTGTGATATTTATAACCTAATGAACCTGGTTCTTTATGATAAATGCTTAATACTATAAAAAGTGTCAATGCTAGATTAAAGTGATTACAGGCCTAAGCACAGAGTTTGTCATCATCAAAAAGAGGGGATTTGTTGGATCAAGAAGCTGAATGGTTTAAAAGATTGACAAATGAACTCAGAGTTGAACCAGGTCCATTACTGGAGACATAGACATGCAGAGTTAATGGCACGTGAGGTGATCACAAGTAGGAGATAAGCACAATCAGTGATCTGAAGATATATCTCCTTATCGAAAAGGTTGCAAATTGATAGGGAGATGGACTCCTTATTCAGTAAGTACATAATCAAGATAGAAGAGGATATAGGGAGTTGAAATCAACTACAAATCTTCCACCAAGGAAGAGTTGAATCCAAATTCTAGTATATCTCCTTTTGTATAGATCCTATATATTGTCAAGTGTTCTTATTGAACAGGTGCGCACAAACATAGAAGAAAAACAAGAATTGAGAACAAAATTCCCAAAGCAATTTTGTAAGCAGTTCGTGTGAGAATTTCCTGTGCGATTCTGAAGCTACTTGAACCAGCTAGAAGAACCAGTTCCATCTGTTGTCTTTTAGTCTAGTTTATTTGTAGTAGGTGATTACAAAGTGTATCTTTCATCTTTATCTAGAAGCAATTGTAATAGGTACTGAATATTCAAGTTAGAGTTAACTTGAAGCTTGTCGCAAATAGCTAGAGGCTAGTTTTCCACAAAGGGATTAGAGTTAGTCCTGAGGTTTACAAAAGAGTTTATTTTGTAAATGCTATTTGGCTCATTGATTTAGTGAAGAGTTTGGGAAAATCCTACTAGGAAGTAGGTGATGGTTTTTTCACCTTTTGAGCTAGGTGTTTTCCACGTAAAATTGTTGTGTTCCTTTTATTTTCTGTAATTATTATTCCGCAAACTATAGGAGTTGGAACACATAGAAGAACCTGGTCCTTTTATTACTACCGCACAAAAAAATCGGTCACCAAACAAATCACCCATCCCTCTTGTGTGGTATTGACATAGATAAATAACACGTCAAGCCCTGGAAGGTCTGACAGTCCAAATCTTGAGGAATGATCCATTCTCCACAGCTCGGATGGTAGGGCCTTCCTCCTCCTCCTCCTCGACAATTACACAACAATCCATGTCATCATCCTCCAGGAACAAGTTCCTCAAGGCGGCCAATGCTTCTTCCCCCTCTGATCCCCATATGATGTCTTTCTGTTGTAAAGTCAAACTCAAGTGTGGTGCAGGCTGCTCAAGTGGATTGTACGGACCATGCCACGATAGTGACCAGTCATTGTATTCTTTCTAGGTGTAATGATACCCTAGCCCAAAGGTTGTACCATGATGTTTCAACTGTATTGGCTTGGAGATACCCTGATGGTTTTTGCCAAGACCCTTGCCGGGTTCATATCCTCTCCACGCTAGTATACTTTCTATCTTGCTGCTCCACCACTTATCTTTCTCAATTGCATTGACCCACTCAATGTGATGATAAGTTTCTCCCCCGAGCCTTCTTCTATTCTCAACCACCGGGATATTCTGACGGTTGTAAATGAGGTTGCTCCCATCTCCATGGATAATCACCTCTTTACGGTTCCATTCGAACTTCAATGCTTGATGAAAAGTTGATGCCACAGACCCAGCGATGTGTATCCACGGCCGTCCCAACAATAGATTGTAGGATGCAGATATGTCCAGCACCTGAAACTCGACATCAAACCATGTAGGCCCCATCTATAAACAGAGATTGATTTCCCCAATGGTATCCCTCTGAGACCCGTCAAATGCCTTCACGTTCACGGTTCCTTCTCGTATTTCATGCAGTCCTTTGCCCAGCCTCTTTAGTGTTGTCAATGGGCAAATATTGAGACTGGATCCCCCATCTATCAGAATTCTGGCAATGAAATTGTCCTCACATTGCACGGTAATATATGGTGCCCTATTATGATTCAACCCTCGGATGGTAGCTCATCCCCGTGGAAGGTGATTTTGTGACTTTCCAGCACCTGTCCCACTATATTGGCCATTTATCCGCCAGTGATGTTGTTAGGTACATATGCCTCACTTAACACCTTTAAGAGAGCATTCCCGTGCACCTCTGAATTCTGTAGCAGTGACATGATAGATATATGAGCAGGATTCTAGTTCAAATGATCTGTGACTGAATACTCTTCTTCTTGCACTTTCCTCCAAAGGTCGTCTGGGCCTGTTCAATAACGGGTGGTCTTTAGAAGCCTGCTTACTGGATTCTCCCAAATGCTCTGGTGTGTAGACTCTTCCTGTTCTGGCCATCCCTTGTGCAGCTCCAGATTCATCTATTTTGTTCTTTCCTCTTCCTCTAGCTTCGACCACATAATCCCAAGGTATAGCCTTAGTGTTGAAAGGCATCGTGGTTTACATTGTCACTGTGAAAGGCGTGGTTACTTCCACCTCGAATGGAACATGCGCAGTTGCGGAGGGTGCTATCTCAACTTCAAATGGAACTGATGCATCTATCTCAACCTCCATTAGCGGTTGTATTTGTATTATAATAGGATTGAGCGTGACTGTGGGTTTCTTAGGATTGCCACCCTCTTTGATAAGCCCAATCGATCCTTCAGGATCCCATTCCTCATCGGTCTCTATCACATTGACACCTTCACCCCTATGATCTTGTAGGGGTTTATTGCGGACGTTGGGTGTAGCTTCTTGTGCCTGAATGGCATTATTATCAATCAAGGTCTGTATCTTATCCTTTAGTGTTCGGCACTCGTCAATGGTGTGCCCTTTCATGCTAGAATGATATGCACAAGTCTTGTTTGGGTTGAGCCATTGGGATGGATTATCCACGGTCGTAGCAGGGATAGGGGTGACATAACCAGCAACCTTCAGCCTCTCATACAGTTGGTCAATAGGTTCAGCAATGTCAGTGTATTGTCTAGGTAGTCTGCGGTCAAAGTTAGGCAGAGGTCTTGGGTAGTTTTGGCGGGTTGGAGGTGACTGAAAGTGAGAGGGTTGGGAGTTATATATGTGATAAGAAATGGATGGTTGGTAATATCTGAGAGGTGATGGTTGATATATGGGTGGAGGTGCTTGGTATGTAAGTAGGGAGGTTTGATATACAAGTGGAGTTTTGGGTCCTTGGGCGACCATTACTATTCCTGCATCTTTCTTCTTCGATAAACCCCTTGACTGCAATGCTTTGTTTGTGGCCTGAAATGCTTCAAAGTTTTTCACCATATCGCTTTTAATGCCCTCTTCAATACTTTCTCCGAGTTTGATGATATCAGAGAACTTGTTGTTTTCAATAACAATCAATCTTTCATAGTACTACGGATCCTGTGCTCTGACGAAGAACTTGTTAATCTGTCCTTCGTCCAATGTTGGCTTGAATTTGGTTGCTTCTGACCTCCAAAGAGTGGCATACTCGCGAAAGGTCTCAGTGGGCTTCTTCTTTAAGTTCTGAATGTAGAAGACATCCGGCGCATTCTTTGTATTAAACCCGAATCTGTCCATAAAGTCAGATGCCATACTCACCCAATTGGCCCACTTCTTGGGATCCTGGCTGATGTACCAGGATAAAGCATCTCCTATAAGACTCCTCATGAAAAGCTTCATTCGGATCCGATCATCCTTTCCGACCCCTACAAGCTTGTCGCAATAAGTCCTCAGGTGAACCCTGGGATCAACTGTTCCGTTAAACATTTAGAACTTGGGGGGTTTGTAATTCTCCGACAGTTCTATGTCGGGCTGTATGCATAGGTCTTCATAGTTCAAACCTTCTATCCCTTTGCTCCCTTCGACGCCTTGAACTTGACTCGTCAACTTCTTGAGCTCTTCATCCAGGTTCTTAATGAGAAAGTCCTTCTCAGTGGATTTTGGTGTATAGGATACGGGTTGAGTGGAGTGAAGTAGGGTTTCCACATATATAGGGCTGTTTTGATGACCGGGAGTTTGGGTGTAATGGTGATCATTGGTGGAATTCTGGGGTTCATGAATGACTGACGGGGTGTTTTGTGGAGTGTGGTAGGTGTTTTGCTGGTACTGTGGTGGGATAGTTTTATTTTTTGGTGGGGTTGTATAATGGTGAGGTGTAGGAGGATTCTGTGGACGTTTGTTGGGTGTGTTTTGCGGTGGTGCGGGGTTCTGAGTGGTTGAATGGTTGACATTTGAGATATTGAGTGTGAAGGATAGATTTGCTAAGCTCCGGAACTGCTCGAGCTCACTTTGGAGTTCTAGTATTTTCTGCTCAAGTCGTGATACCACATCATTTGGGGCATGAGTACCTTGACCATCAGAAGCTTCTGCATGTTCAACATGTATGTTGTTGTCTTTTCTGGTGCCGTTCAAATCATCCTCTTTACTTTCCCTTTGCTTTTTGGTGGACTAGGATGAGGAGAAGGTAGAAGCCCCATGGATCTAGTATGATAAGGTAATGATGCTAGTATGCGAGAACCAAACTTTGGGGAATGTGAATAATCAAAAGAAAGAAAGAAA
Organism: Nicotiana knightiana; assembly: GCA_005239525.1. NCBI lineage: Eukaryota > Viridiplantae > Streptophyta > Magnoliopsida > Solanales > Solanaceae > Nicotiana > Nicotiana knightiana. Next base: position 17,186 of record MDKJ01132513.1, read on the forward strand.
AACAAAAGGTAGCCAAGTGAGTAAGAGTTCTAAAAAGAGTATTTACGGTATTTAAACACATATTACGAAATGTAAATTCGCGTCTTATTTTTGGAGCCTCATTGTGCCCCAGGTAGGCCTAGCAACAAATTGTTTTGGAGAATTTAGATGCCAATAATTTCCTCATTTCATTAATATAAAAATAGATGAATCCAGCACGACACTAAAATAATAAAAGATAGGTCACTACTGGCATTTGGCCTTAATACATTTAGGAAAGACAGGTAAATCCAATCTACTTGGTCCCGGAAGGACCTTCCCTAGGCTTGATCTTTCTGGCTCCATCAATCAGGTCCCTTAGTTCGTGCATGCCCAACAATAGGTATACTCTTGCCAAATGTCCTTCCTCACTTCCTTCAGCATTCTGGCAGTCAGCGACCTTCTTTCTTGTCTTTCCTTCTAGCTCCATCAATACATGTTCCAGATATTCTACCCCTTTATTGGAGGTGATATCCATTTACTCCATTCCCTGATTAGTCTCTTGTCTGTCTTGTGTATCTCCTGATGTTCGGCCTCGGAATCATGAATCCTCTTACGCAACGTGTTGTACTTTACTTGGGATTTTGCATCTTCGTCTATGACCCTGTTTCCCCGACCGATTCCGGGCTCAACTTTCCCAGCTAAGTTATCTTCCAACCATGCCGGGTAAAAGGGTGCATGTCACGCGTGATACCTATCTGGCTCGATGGTGTCTTTTTCCACAATAATCTTTGAGTGCCACATATGCTGAGCTTGAAACTTGTAAGGGATGTCATCATCTTGGAAATCTGCACGGAAATGACTTATCTTTGTGACCCGTGGTATAATATGCTTCCTGCCTGCCTGCCTCATAACCCTGATGGGAACATACGGGTATATTCCCCTTAACCCGATCAACACCAAGTGAAGAGCGTCCCTTGACCTGATGATGAATTCGTTAGTAGGGAACCATTCGAACATTAACTGAACCTGATTCTCAGTCAAATTGTCAAAGAACTCCACCCTTTCCTTAGAACTCTCCTGTTGAGCAAACCTGTCCGGAATATAAGGCATCCGTTTAGGGTTATGGAAGGCAATATGGTCATTCCACGCCCTTTGTGGAAACTCCTGGAGATATTGACCCTTTTGGAGATGCTCCATTAACCACAACTGCAGCAGCAAATTGCAACCCTCAAAATGTTTGGACCCTTTGGCAGTGGTCCAAGGCCCAGTAGATATCATCTATAATCATAGGGACTATGGTATATGTTTGTCCCTTGATTCTTCCATTAGAGTCTTGTTGACCATATCCAATCTAGTTTTAATTCTTTCCCTTTTCGTTGGGAACACTATCATACCCAAGAAGCAAACAAGGAACATGAAAACTCAGCGATGAATATGTCCTAAGGTAGTGATGGAAAAATCATCATGGAAAATACGGTAGGACTTGCTATGACCGTATCTCTCATACAAGTAGTCAAATGGTATATAAGATTTCTTTAAGCACTTCAAATCGGCGTTCTTTTTCAGACCCATCATTTTTAGAAATCTTCTACCAGTTCAATTTTCTGGTACCAATAACCCAGGGCTGTCCCAAGTTAGCCCAGCAAATTCCCCGATTTCTTGTAGGAGCGGGTTCATTTCTATATCCCCGGAATGAAACACTAATTTTTCACGATCCCAGAACATGGTTGCAGCTTCTATCAACATGTTATTTGGCTGGATGTCTAATAGAGAAGGCCAATTTCCCAGGACCTTCTTCAGATGTTTTTTGTCACTTAAGGAAAGATCTTCCCACCAGTCTAGTAGAAGTGGTGGTATATTTTGGACCATGCCGAACTTGGGGACCTCGTGCCTCTTTTTCTGCAAAACAAATAAAGTTAAGCCCTTTCCCCCTCTAGATTCAACTATTTATACATCGATGATTAGCATATTGGCACTTAGTTCTCCAAAATTAATGCACAAAACGTAATTGCGTCTGTTGGGATTATGGAAACCGTGGTAGACTTTTGGATAAGGCTTATCATAAAGGGTTATTAAGTGGACAACATACCAACCCGGCTAGGTTTGACCATGATGCATGTACAGTTATAATCAGAGTAAGGTTGCTATGGGAGTCTATACTTGTACCCTCAAGCGGACAACTTGAGGGGAAAGGCACGGAACCATCGATTGCACCGCTGATCGACTAGTTTTACCACAAATAAGCCTTTCGGAATTTAAAGAGTGATATATAGGAAGTGCGCAACCACTCATCAAGCGTTGCTAAAGGATTGATTACGCACGAGTAGAATATGATGTTGAGCATGATCTATGCAGTAGTAAATAACATGTTGTTACGTATTTGCACATTAGGAAAATAATAAATGCGGTATTTAATAATTGAAAGACGTTTAAGAAAGGAAAACAAAGAAATAAGTCAGTTTCTACAGTAAAGGAAATCATAAATGCTCAAAACGGGTTATTAAATTCACATAAGGGGAAAGGGAAAGGGTGGACACATATTAGTAAAAGAAGCATGCTTAAGACTAATTTACAAAAAGCAAGTTTGTTGTGGTAAAAGCCTAAAATCCCCAGAAAAGTCGCATGCTGTCGCGCCCCCTTCTTTCCTCGCGGAATCGGGTTTCAACATTCATTTGGGACAACTCCCTTCCTTTTGGGAGAAGGGTATGGAAAGTGAAGAGTCGCCACCTAACAGATTTATGGTGCATTAGGGCACCTAGTGCAAGTAACTCACGAAACCAGTCTACATTACCAGAGATCGGGTAAGGGCTTGAAATTACCTTGAGGGAAAGGTGTTAGGCACTCTTCGAGGTCCACAATGGTGGGTCCCGGCCAAACTTACTTAGTGAATTAGTCATTTAACAGATAAGCAGTCTAAGCACACAACAGAATAAAGGAATTTTTAGTAGATAAGCAGTCCAAGCACACATATGTATAAAGATGGAGAAGTCCTAAGTTTGTTAGCCTATTGGATCACATCTGTACAATGCCCGATAATCCTTCCTCAACTAGAGGGGTTACACGTGGCATTAGCTTATAGGTCATCATATCCTTTTACTACCCAAATACCCTCCCCTTAGCGGTTATATAAGCGGTTATAATTAACGAACTCTAAGTGTGCTTTACCTGTCCCTTCCTTGTGGCCCTGGAGGTTTTTAGGACCTCTAATTTTAGTGCAGTTCTAGACTCTTCTAAGGTGTTAAGAAGGGAAAAATCTAAGCGACAACAAAGAACATATAGGACTGTCAAATATGAAAACAATTAAGAGGCTCATGTTTACCTCCACGCATAAACAGATAATTAGCACGTCTCAAACACAGATTTCAGAGAATTTCAAAAAGTCCTAGAATATGATATCTAGGGGAACATAACAAGCAGAGAATATGCAATATTGTTTTAAGGCGAAGTGGCGTAAACCTAATCGGTTTGCCTACTGATTTTAGAACCTGTTGAACCTGGGCAGTTTCACAAATAAACAGAGCTTAATTTTTACAGTTTTATACGACCTTAATTACCTAAGGCTGGCCTACGCGTGAATCTGTAATACCCTTTAAACATGTTGTCTAAGTGAGATCAGAGTTCGAGGAATCAGTTAGAACCGTTTAAATTATTAAGTCCTATAGGCATGTGGATGTAGGTGCTGAGTATTACAAAAGTTGATTTCATGCATATTTTATCCTATAACATGGTGTCGAGGCGTTGGGGCTATTTTTGTAAGCATCTTTATAAACAAGATAGTTATTTATTTAGGCAACATGATTTAAAGAAAATGCAAATGCAGTCCTAAAATAGGATTTCTAATGCACATAAAGAATGGTCATTTTTATTAGGCAGGATTACAGCAGTAGCCTACCGACAGGATTTCTAGGTGATTGTGACTTATGCAGAAGCAGAATTTCGTGATAATGAAGTACTGAGCTATAACATGTTTTCTAATATGCAAAACTAGTAAACGTAAATATCCTAAGGCTGGGTTTCTAACGCAAATAATACAACAGTCCTACAACATGAGCTCAAATGCAAGTAACATAATATAGGTCTAAAGGCATGATTTCTACTACAAATAAGCATAGTATAAACCTAAAGCATGATTTCTACCCAATTTCCCCACAAAATCATATAAGAATCCCTACCCTTTTACTAATTTCCCCAATATCTGTTTACAAGATAATTATTACAGACCAGAATTGAATGAATTACATAAATAAATATAAGCTATACTATAGGGAGCCTGAAGATAGGCCCAAAGTAAATATAAAGATACCAGGCCTTTAAAATAGTCTCAGATACCACGAGCCTCATAGCCAATAGGGTGTTCTGGTGTGTCAAAGTTCCCTAAGGACCTCAGGGATCCCGGGCAATGCTCACACCAAGACCAGTTTTTTAAATAGAGAACTGGTTATGTGCAGTGTAGAAGGGCCAGTCCCAATGTGCCAGAGTTCGGAGGAATCTCATGGATTCATAGGCAGTACACACACATGAGGGGCAGAACTTAAGAATCTAAGAGTAGAAGTGAGAGTGCTTGACATAGTTTTGAAAGAACTTGGTAAAGATAGTGTAGAGATAACACTTTTAGGAGTGAAAAGGTTTTCAGGAATAAAAACGATTTTAGGAAAATGCCAGGAGTGAAAAACAGTTTTGAAATCGATTCTGAAATGAACAAAGATTCAACATACAACCACACAAACTCAGAGTACTCAGACTCACAACCATTCAGCAATCAGCTTTATAAACATGGGTCAAGGGGTTGGGAACATAGAGAGCTTCACATCAGAAACAAATGAACATGGTCTAAGGGGAGCATATGGAACAACAAATGTGCAGAACAACTAAGAGTCTACTAATTCAGAGACTTAACAAGTCAGTCATGGTAATAGGCAATTATAACATAGAGACAGAGCGTGTGAATAGTCATGTTAAAGACAAGGGTGCATTAGTCATACAAATTAGGATTAATAAAATACATTAGGAGTCTAAGACACTAACATGAGCATACTATTTGAGGGGAGTAAACAAGAACTGAACAAATATGCAAACAAGACAAATGAGATCTAGGCATGCTCGACTAAACACTTGAACTGGAGAGGGTAAAACTTAAACATACTGGGTAAAGCAGTAAACAGGAAGACAATTAAACACATAACCAATTAAACTAGCGTGGGAATAGGCATGGATTTACATGAAGGAACACACATAGTTGAGTTTCAGAATTGAACTAGAGACATACTAGTTAAGGAAGCAAAGTCCAGAATGTAAAGCAAGTAGAGTTCCACTGTATAGCCTAGGCTTTCAGCTCGCTAGACCAACAGTTAGCACAGGCAGCAGAGAAAGAAGAGAGAATTTGAGAGTGTGTGTATTTTGAACTAATTGTTCGTGTATTTAGAGGAAAACAAAAGTGTATATATATAAATTTAAGAGTAGAACAAATAAGGTAAAGAATCAGCATTCAGTCAATTAAGGAAATCATATAGTCACAAATTTCCAATCACATAAAGGTTCGGAATAGACCTCCCGTAATTAGGGGTAATTGATAAAATGGTAATAACATGGGAGTTTAATTAAGGCAAGAATCCAAATCATACCAAATAAAGGATCAGTACAATCACAAAATTATACAGGCAATCAGTTAAGGCATAGACGACCAATTAAATTCATAAACAAGGAAACAAACAAGATTTATGCATACGAATCTCTAACGGAGTAAAGCAATCAGAAAAACTTTCAAAATAACACTGATTTCCAGAAAGAATTAATCAACTTCCGTAAATAGAAATTACACTAAGTAAGACCTCACAGAAATATAGTACTTAGTAGGAAAAGCAGGTTCAAACCCTAAAAATTCAATTAGGGAAAAATTCCTCAAACATATGTTCCGTTTTAACAGGGAATAATATTTAAGTAAAAAATGGGGTAAACCAATACGACTGGTATCACAGAAAGTAACAAAAGTGTCGAAACAAAAGCTGAAGAAACCATCATATCAGAGAATCAACTAGGGTTCGAACACTCATGTGAAAATCAGTCAAGACGATGAAGAAACAATTAACTAAACATTGAGAACTTATAAAAATCATTGAAGAAAAATCTGGAATAAACCCTAGTTTTAGAAAGAACAACTAAAATCGAAATAATCAGTTAAAACAAGGGTTTTGTTAAAGGAACACAGTTAATAACTTTCGAATCATCTCAGATCTATAAAGATCTGAGAAGAATCGACAATATCGAGTTAGGGTTTTCAGAAAAAAATAGTAGAGATGAGAGAATAGGTCAAGAACCCATGTATTTGTAACAAAACAAGGAGAACTTATTACTTACAAACAAAAAATGGCCTGAGACAGGCCGATAAGCAAAGTTTCAAACCAGAACCAGTCGGAGTTCCTTGAGATCTTCTCAAGGATTCATGGAATCAAAGAGCCATGGAGTGTGGGAGACCAGGAGTGGTCTGAGGATGACATAGGACCATAGGAGGAGTTCACACCGGTGACGGCGTTTAGGGATAAGTTGAGAGAGAGTTTGAGAGACGAGGGGAGATGATGACGGCGGGGGAGGGAAAGAATGAGAAGGGTTAGGAAGTTAGGTTAGGGTTAATTATGGTAGGTTTAATTGTGGACCGTTTATCAAAATGATCAACGGCCATCATTAAATGGGGCTATCGGGTCGGGGTTTGCAAATTGGTCCTAAAGGGATTCAGGATAGTTTTAAAAGGGGGTTTGGGCTTGTTTTAAAAGAGGTCAGGTATGAAATAAAAGGGGTTTATTTATTAAATACCCAAATAATTGATAAAAATTATTTATAAAATAATTAACAAATTATAAAAAAAAATATTTTTCATGCATAGAAATGTTTAAAATAGTTATTCATTATTTTAAAAATACAATGAGCCCTTTTTCTGGTAAAATAATGCAATAATGTACGCATGGGCTATAATTGCGAAGTTATTGCAATTGTAACCCAAAAATATAAATGTGGCTATTTGTGAAATAATTTGAACTTAATATGACTATAAATAGCCGAATTAAATCATGAAATGCTATAAGTCGTTTGTGATGCAATTTTAATTATTTATATAAATAAAGCACTGGGATAAATTAATTTAAAAATATAGAAATTATAGAAAAATATCAATTGTTGCTAATGTATAGTTTTAAAGGTATATATATGCATTTAAAAAATATTATAGGAAAACATTGGGTATCAACAGTCATAGAGATGCGTCAGTATTATTTGACCCAAGCTCTACGTATTCACATGTGTCTTCTTATTTTGCTCCACATTTGGGCGTATCTCAGGATTCTTTGAGTTCCCCTGTTTATGTATCTACTCCTGTGGGAGATTCTATTTTTGTGGACCGCGTATATCGGTCGTGTTTGATTGCTCTTAGTGGTTTTGAGACCAGAGCCTATTTATTATTACTCAACATGGTAGATTTTGATGTTCTCTTGGGCATGAACTGGTTGTCTCTCCATTATGCTATTCTTGATTGTCACGCTAAGACCATGACGTTGGCTATGCCAGTCTTACCGCTATTAGAGTGAAGGGGTACCTTATGGTATACTCCCTGGAGGGATCTTTCATTCCTTAAGCTCAACGAATGGTTGAGAAGGGGTGTGACGCGTATTTAGCTTATGTGAGAGATGTTAGTATTGATACCCCTACAGTTGAGTCAGTTCCAGTAGTGAGGGATTTTCCATATGTGTTTCCAGCTGATCTTCTGGGCATGTTTTGAATTTCAGCACGGTTCAGTTGGATAGTGATATGACTTATGAGGTGGAGCCGGTGGCTATTTTGGAGTGGCAGGTTCGGAAGTTAAGGTCAAAGGATATAGTTTTAGTGAAGGTTCAGCGAGAGGTCAGCCTATGGAGGAGGACACTTGGGAGATCGAGAGGAAGATGCGAAACAGATATCCACACCTATTTGAGACTCCAGGTATGTTTCTAGACCCGTTCGAGGACGAACATTTATTTAAGAGGGGGAAGATGTAACGACCCAGCTGGTTGTTTCGAGAGTTATAGCCATGTTTCCCCTATATATGCTTCTTTTGTGCTTTACAGCTGTTTTATGTTTTATCGGGTTGGTTGGTTCGGGTCCGTAGTGGTTTCGGAGTGAATTGAGACACTTAGTCTCTTAACCGGAAACTTAAGTTAGAAAAGTCGACTGGATGTTGACTTGTGTGTAAAAGACCTTGGATTTGAATTTGGATGGTTCTGTTAGCTCTGTTAGGTGATTTTGGACTTAGGAGAGCGTCCGGAATGTGAATTTGAGGCCCGTAGTAGAATAAGGCTTGAATTAGCGAAAGTTAGAATTTTGGCCGGTTCGTGGTGTCATTATTGACTTTTGTGTAAAACTTGAGTCATTCGGTCAGGGAAAATATAAACACATAAGTTGTTGCGGCGCGCAACCCGATCCCACCATACATATCATATTCCTCCCTTATTTCCTCTTAATAACATTAACATCAGAATATAAATAAAAGTGTTGAGACATGTAACCCGATCCCACCATATCACAATAATCACAATCAGAATTCAACCTTATTCCACACACAATCCACCCTTATTACACATGTTGCGGCGTGCAACCTGATCCCACCGTACAATATTAGTTCACCCTTATTCCACCTGTTGCGGCATGCAACCCGATCCCACCATATCAATATCAAATATTCAGTATGTACAAAAATTTCACAATTCAAATCACAAAACAATTCACAACACTTAAACTTCAAACCGAAACAAATCGGAAACTTGTACACTATAAAAATTCACACAAGTAATACTACTCAGCGAGACCATTCCAGAATATACCATAAAGCACCGATAAAACAGCTTAAGCAAATAATACGAGACAATGAAGCTACGGGATAACTAATACCTTTAATAAAGGGAAACGAAGTCTAACAAGTAGCAATTAGGCATGGGAATACAAGTAAAACATGTAACAGTTAAGGCATGGAAAAGACAATATGAGAAGAACGGAAAAGAAACAGGCAAAACAGATAAATTGGCGGCGCATAAGTACTCGTCACCTCAGATATACGCTTCTCACACGAATTTCATATGGCAAATAGGTCGAGGGTTCTTAATTCCCTCAAGTCAAGGTTAGACACAACACTTACCTCGCTTCACAGGCCACTCAATGCTCAATTACAACTTTTCCTCTAGAATCCACCTCCAAACCACTTGTATCTATGCACAAACGACTCAATAATATAAAATATTGCTAAAGAAACCAATTACAATGCATAAATTTAGATTTTCCCAAGTTTTCCCCCAAAAGTCAAAAATCGACCCCCGGCCCGCTTGGTCAAAACTCGAGGTTTCGGATCAAAATCCATTCACTCATTCAACCCGAAGCCCGATTATTTAATTTTTTTTTTAAATTCGACCTCAATTCGAGGACTAAATTTCAATTATGCAAAATTTCCTAATTCTACCCAAACCCTCGATTTCCACCATGAAAATCCGAGATTCTAGGTTGAAAATTTATGAAATGTGATGGGTAATTGAAACAAAGTGGGTTAGGACCACTTACCAAATTCATGTGGGAGAAATGGTCTTGGAGAAATCGCCTCTAGGGTTCTAGGATTTGATAATTTGGGAAATGAATCAAAAATCCCGTCTAAGTCTTATTTCATCAGTTGCATATGTCGCATTTGCGACCAAGGGTTCGCAATACAAAGGGACCATCGCAAATGCGAAGTCCTTCACAATTCTGCATTTTTCGCAAATGTGAAAAAGGTTCGCAAATGCGAACACTGGATGACCGCAAATGCGACACAATCGTCACAAATGCAAAAGCTGCCTTCCCTAGACCAACATCGCAAATGTGAAGGTTATTTCGCAATTGCAAACCCTGTATAGCCCAACTCCCCTTCGCATTTGCGATGAGAAGCTCACAAATGCGAAACTCTCCGATGTCGCAATTGCGATGCCTGATCTCGCAAATGCGAGATCAGAGGCATGTAACAAGATCAGTTACATCAGTAAATTTTTTAAATCAAAATTTCTCTATAGCCTATCCGAAACTCACCCGAGCCCTCGGGGCTCCAAACCAAACATGCACACAAGTCTAAAAATATCATACGAACTTGCTCGCTTGATCAAATCGCCAAAATAACACCTAGAACTACAAGTTGAACCCCAAATCACATGAAATTTTCAAGAAAACTTTGAAATTCCTATTTTCACAACTGGACGTCCGAATCATGTCAAACCAACTCCATTTTTCATAAAATTTCACAGACAAGTCATAAATATGGTATTTGACCTATACCGGGTTCCGGAACCCAAATGCAAACCTGTTATCCAAAAAGTCAAACTTTTGTCAAACACTTCAATTTCATTAAGCTTTCAACTTTCAAATTTTGGCATAGTCTGATATCCCCAGCTAAGGACTTATAATATTAATTCCGGGAATACACCCAGGGTGTAATCATGATACGGACCCATTGGGACAACATAATACAAATCTGGGCCCGTTTAAGAAAAATGATGACCGAAGTCAACTCCAATGAGGTTTTTAGGAAACAATTCTTATTTTTATCAGTTTTCAACATAAAAGATTTACAAGACGCTCGGACTATGCACATAAATCGAGGAAGGGTAAAACATGACTTTTAAAGGTTTCAGATGACAGAATTAGTTTTAAATCATAAGATGACCTATCGGGTCATCACACCTACTCGCTTAAATGAGAGTCCAAAAATGGGCCAGTTCGGGTCATCCAAAGAGACCTTTTAAAGGAATAGTTAATTGATATAATACACTGATAAGAGGGAACAATAAACATATCTAAATCCCCGCAAACATCGTCCCAAAAATTACCCACAAGCCCTACTTGATTTTCTCTCCTTTTCAAGTTCTAGTTGGATGTAAAACCTAGAGTTTGAAGAACCAAGATAAGAGCTAGTTATTCAACAAAGAAGGTAAGTTTACTTCTCTCTTTCATCTATTTTTTCTTCTGGATGTGTGAAAATTCGTTCTAAAATTGTAAGAACTCACGGGACGGTGATCAGAAGCCGTGAGTTCGAGTTATTCACTTGTAGCAGACTGTTTTGTGTTGCTGTTGGATTTCAAGTTTTACTACTATTTTTTGGAGGTTTGGAGGAGGAAGGGTGTGGAGAAACACTATATAAATTCAGGGTGGTGGGCTGGTCGTTCGTCGTAACAATTTCGGGTTGTTTGTCACTACTACGGTGGTCGTTTTGTGTATGAAGAGATTGGAGTGTTTTGGGCTATTTTGTAGTATTTTGTGGTGTATATAAGGTTGGAAAATAATGTATATATGCTTATATTTTTGTGTTATTGTGTTATATTGAATTTTGAGGAAGTAAGAATTATAGGGGAGATGCTACCCATTTTAATAAACAATAAGCTTGTCGTTTGTTGTGTGATAATTTTACCTTTCGTAACTTAATGTTAGTATTATTATCGTTTTTGTAGATTAAGATGCGAAGAGGCGAGTTCAACTTGGTGATTGGAAAGATTGTGATAAGGTATATTAAGGCTAAACCTTTTTTCATTTTGGCATGATCCGGTAACTACATGAGTTTAATAACGAGGTATAAAGAGATGTTCGTATATGTGCATTATCCTAGTCACATAAGTTACAGTATTCTCGCTTATCAGGACTTTATATTTAGTTTAAGTATTTTCTTCTTCCAGTTAAGAAAGAATACACACACACACACACACACATACATATATATATATATATATATATATACAGTATCAATATTTTTACCACCATCGAGCTATAATTGATGGGCAGCCTCCCCCCCCCCCATTGGGAAACCTCTGATCAAATGGTAAGTTATATACCGAGCCTACTGTGGCCGAGCACCTATGAGCGAGCCTAGAATGTCCGAGATATATAGCCTAGTATGGTCGAGTGCCTATGAGCGAACCTACTACGGCCGAGCAGTTACACGTACCGATCCTTATAGGGTCGGACATTTACTTTACTTAGTATACTGAGAGAGTTGAGTCAGTATCAGTAGTTAAGTATATCTCCAAATCATATTTGAATCCCAGTTACTTTTAGTTATTTTATTATCAGTTCAGTTTCAGCTTTCAGTTATTTTATTCCCTTATATACTTGGTACGTTACGTCCGTTTTTCTAGGGACGCCGCATTTCATATGTGCAGGTTCAGATAGACAAATGGGTATACCTCCTCAGTAGCTGTTTTTTGAGTTTCTCTTGATCAGTAAGCTCCACTTCCTTCGGAGTTGTCAGGTCTAGGGTTTTGTGTACATATTGCCTAAGTATCTTACGGGTAGGTTGGTGCCCTGTTCCGATAATCGTACATCCATCAGTAGAGTCTTGTAGACATATCTTTTCAGTTAGTGCATCATGTTGGGCTTGTAAGATTTGTATGTATATTTTGTTAGTTTGTCAGCCATAGTAGTTATGAGGGCCCTGTCGGCTCAGCTTTTATATTGATGTTTAGTAAAAGCTAGTTTCCAATTTGTTTTATATTTTGCTTCGCAAATTGTCTTGCAATGTGTACCCATGGAAAAAGTATGAAATTATACGTTCAGAATCCCTTAGTCGCAAGTTGGTATGCTAGGTTAAGTGAGGCACCGGGTGCTGGTCTCACCCCCAGGTTCGGGGCATGAAAAACTTGGTATCAGTGTTCTGTCCTAGGGAGTCTACAAACTATGTATAGTAGGGTCTTGTTTATAGTTGTGTTGTGCACCACATTATATAAGTAGGGAATTACAAATAATTTAGGAGTTGGCTACGCATCTTTCAAATCTAAATGGTGTTGTAGAACTGAGTAATAGAAAATTTGAGTTAAACTTACGTGTTGGAGTTTGCATACACAGAATACATTGATTGGGAAGACTATGACTAGACAGAGGAGAGATACAATAGAAGGTGAAGGGACCAACAGGGTATCTCGAGTAGATGGGGGCACAGGGCGAGACCCCTACTCGGCTATTACCGGCTCCTCCACCACCTGAGGAGATTCCTAAGGATACCACACCTCCAGTTCCCCCTCCACTTCCATCAGATTAGGACCTGAGGAGTGTAGTGCATTTGCTGACACAGTTGGTAGCTACCCAGTAATAGGCTAGGGCATCGGCTAGTGCTGGACCTTCTGAGGGGTTTGGGAGTTCAAGGGTCCGAGAGTTTATTGCTTTGAGTCCCCCAGATTTCACAGGGACATATCAGAGGAAGGACCCGTAGGATTTCATAGATCAGCTTCATAGGATCTTTCGGGTTATGCATGCCATGGAAAATAGTCAGTTGAGCTAGAAGCTTTTCGACTCTGAGATATAGCCATCATTTGGTACGAGGGATAGGAGAGGTCCAGGGGACGTGATGCACCTCCATCTATTTGGGAGATTTTTTAGATGGTTTCTTTGACTAGTACTTACCGCGGGAAATCCGACAGGCTCGAGTCAATCAGTTTCTAGCCTGAAGCAAGGCAATATGAGTGTCCGAGAGTATAGTCTCTGTTTTGACTCATTGGCATGGTATGCTCCATCTATAGTTGCTACTATGAGGGACAAGATCCACATACTGATAGCCGAATTGGCTCTAGAGTTTACTGAGGCATGGATATCTCCCGGATTCAGGTATTCGCCCATAATATAGAAAGGGGCAGGCATCGGCCGCAGGGTACAGAGAGGAACGAGCAAAGACAGCGTAAGAGGATGAGATTTGCTGGGTCTTAGGAGCAGTCTCAGGATAGTTATGCCTCAGTACTTCAGACAAACACCTAGGCCTCTGCCACCTCAGTTACAGGGTTACAAGTATGATTTCTATAATCATTTAGGACCAGGTGAGAGCTCACAGGCATCGGGTTTGCAGTGACAACAAGGTTCAAGGAAAACATGGTCATCTTCACCGCGGTGTGACATCTGTGGTAGATTACACTTGGTCTAATACCTAGCAGGTTCTGATGCTTGTTATACATGTGGACATCCGGGGAATATGATGCGAGATTGCCCATATAGACATTCAAAGGGTATGGAAAAACCAACGAGTTCAGAAACAGGAACATTTATGACGGTGCTTCATTTCAGGGCGCGAGTCTTAGTTTTCGATTAGTAGAGGTCGAAGCAGAGGTAGGGGTTCCAGTTCAGGTGGTAATTAGAACCGTATATATGCTTTAGCGGGTCGACAGGACCAGGAGTCTTCACCAGACGTTGTTACAGGTAAATTGACCATTTTCTCTCAGGATGCTTATGCCTTGATAGATCCACGATCTACTTTATCGTATATTACCCCATTTGTCGCGGAGAAGTTTAATATAGTGCCTGAAATACTAAGTGATCCTTTGTCCATATCTACACCGGTCGGAGAATCGATTATTGGTAGACGGGTTTACCAAGGTTGTACGGTGACAGTTTGTAGCCGTCAAACCTCAGCCGGCCTTGTTAAGCTAGAGATGATGGATTTTGATCATATCATGGCATGGACTGGTTGGAAGTTTGCTATGCCACAGTTGATTGCCGAGCAAAGCTCGCCATATTTCATTTTTCGGGTGAGCCAGTCCTTGAATAGGTAGGTAATACAGCGACACCTAGAGGTAGGTTTATTTCCAATTTGAAGGCGAGGAAAATTATCGCAAAATGGTGCATTTATCATATTGTGCGAGTTAGAGATGCAAATGCTAATATACCTACACTTCAGTCTATTCCAGTAGTTAGAGAGTACGCAAATGTGTTTCTATATGAGCTTCCACGTATTCCTCCAGAGCGAGAGACTGATTTTAGCATCGATTTATTTCTGGGAACTCAGCCATTATTCATCCCTCCGTATATAACAGCACCTGCCGAATTGAAGGATTTGAAGGAGCAGTTAAAAGATTTGCTGGAGAAAGGTTTTATCAAACCCAGTACCTCACCTTGGGGTGCACCAGTACCATTTTTGTGGAAGAAAGACGGCTCATTGATTATGTGTATCGATTATAGGCAACTGAACAAGGTAACTATTAACAATAAGTATCCACTTCCCAGGATCAATGACTTATTTGATCAGTTACATGTGGCTAGATGCTTTTCAAAGATAGATTTGAGGTTGGGGTACCACCAGGTCAGAGTTTGGGAGAAAGGCATTCTGAAGAAAACCTTCAGGACCCGATATGTCCACTTTGAGTTCCTTGTCATGTCCTTCGGGTTGACGAATGCAGTTTCCATATTTATGGACTTGATTAATAGCATTTTCCGGCCATTTTTAGATATGTTCGTGATAATATTTATTGATGATATTCTGGTTTATTCACATTTAGAGGTGGAGCATGCAGACCATCTGCGAGCGGTAGTCCAAACCCTCCACAATCATAAGTTGTATGCTAAGTTTCCTAAATGAGCGTTCTAGTTGAAGTCCCTAGAATTCTTGGGGCATATTGTATCCGATGAAGGTATAAAGGTAGACACTGATGATTGAGGCCGTGAAATCCTGGCCTAGACCTGCCACTCCAATAGAGGTTTGTAGCTTTCTAGGCTTAGCAGGCTACTACCGGAGGTTCGTAAAGGGTTTTTCTTCCCTTTCGACACCATTGACGAAGGTGACTCAGAAAACAACTAAGTTTTAGTGGACAGAGGCTTGCAAGTGGAGTTTCCAAGAGCTTAAGAACATGTTGACCTCATCACCAGTTCTAACACTTCCAGAGGGTCCAAAGGATTATGTCGTGTATTGTGATGCCTTAGTTGTCGGCTTAGGATGTGTCTTGATGCAATATGGAAAGGAAATTGCGTACGCTTCAAGGCAGTTGAGGAAACATGAGAAGAATTATCCGACCCATGACCTCGAGTTAGCTGTGGTTGTCCATGCACTTAAGATATGGCGACATTATTTATATGGTGTTCATGTGGATGTGTTTACAGATCATAAAATCCTGTAATATATCTTCAATCAAAAGGAGTTGAATTTATGACAAAGGCGATGGCTAGAATTATTGAAAGATTACGACGTTAACATTCTCTACCATCCATGGAAAGCTAATGTTGTAGCTGATGCGTTAAGTCACCGATCTATAGGTATCTTAGCATATGTAGAGGATGAGAAAAAACAACTAGCTAGAGAATTTCATCAACTGGCTTGTTTGGGGTTCGATTAGTAGATTATGACGATTGTGGAGTTATACTCCAAAACACTATAAAATTATCTCTCGTAGCTGAAGTAAAGGAGAGGCAGTATGAGGATCCAGAGTTGGTCGAGTTGAGAGAGAAAGTTCTAGAACAGAAGAAGCCGTTGTTAGAGCTAAAGGAAGATGAGGTTCTCAGATATAGGGGTCTTCTGTGTGTCCCATATGTAGCACGGCTACGAGACAGGATTATGTCAGAGGCACATTATTCGTGGTAGTCCATTCATCCTGGGTCGACATCATGACATTAAGGATGTGCAATGGTGGAACGATATGAAAAAGAACATTGCTGAGTTTCTGGCCTAGTGTCCTAGTTGCCATTAGGTAATGGTAGAGCACCTGAAGCCTGGAAGTCTAATTCAGTCTACGCTTTAGGTTAATACAACCTTTAATGTAGCGGGAGACTCAGGCTCTTACGCTTTTTTGGCCCGGAGGCACTTTAGTTCACCGTATCGGGCTTAGTCTCCGAGTCGGGTTACGGCTCGAGCTCAACGACCCTCAGGTTCTCAAATTGGCATTGAGGCGCTTTGTGTCAATATGACCCGTGGCTGGCGACATGGGCTCTTACGCGTAAGGTCGATACAACTAGCTGGCAACTTGAGCTCTTATGCTTTAGGTTAGTACAACCTTAAATGTAGCGGGCGACTCGGGCTCTTATGCTTTTTTGGCTAGGAGGCGCTTTACTTAACCATATCGGGCGTAGTCTCAGAGTAGGGTTTCGGCACGAGCCCAACGACCCTCAGGTTCTCAAATTGGCCCTGAGGCGCTTTGTGTCGGTATGACCCGTGGATGACGACTTGGCCTCTTACGCGTAAGTTCAATACAACTAGTTGGCGACTTGGTCTCTTACGCTTTAGGTTGGTACAACCTTTAATGTAGCGGGCGACTCAGGCTCTTATGCTTTTTTGGCTCGGAGGCTCTTTAGCTAACCGTATCGGGATTTAGTCTCTGAGTCGGGTTTCGGCTCGAGCTCAACGGCCCTCGGGTTTTTAGATTGGCCCTGAGGTCCTTTGTGTCGGTATGACCCGTGGATGGCGACTTGGGCTCTTACACGTAAGGTCAATACGACTAGTTGGTGACTTGGGCTCTTACGCTTTAGATTGGTACAACCTTTAATGTAGCGGGCGACTTGGGCTCTTACGCTTATGGTTGGTTAAACCTTTAATGTAGAGAATGACTCGAGCTCTTACGCTTTTTTTGCCCAAAGGAGCTTTGATTGATCGTATCAGACATAGTGTCCAAGTCGGGTTTCGGCTCGAGCTCAACTGCACTCAAGTTTTCAAATTGGACTTGGGGCGCTTTGTGTCGGTATGACCCGTGGCTTGCGACTTGGCTCTTACGCGTAAGGTCGATAGGACTAGCTGCCGACTTAGGCTCTTATACATTAAGTTGGTACAACCTTTAATGTAGCGGGCGACTCGGGCTCTTATGCTTTTTTGGCTCGGAGGCGCTTTAGTTAACCATATCGGGCTTAGTCTCAGAGTCGGGTTTTAGCTCGAGCTCAACGACCCTCAGGTTCTCAAATTGGCCCTGAGGCGCTTTGTGTCGGTATGACCCGTGGCTGACGACTTGGCCTCTTATGCGTATGGTCGATACAACTAGCTGGGGACTTGGGCTCTTACGCTTTAGGTTGGTACAACCTTTAATGTAGCGGCGACTCGGGCTCTTATGTTTTTTTGGCTCGGAGGCTCTATAGCTAACCGTATCGGGCTTAGTCTTCGAGTCGGGTTTTGGCTGGATCTCAACGGCCCTCATGTTCTCAAATTAGCCCTGAGGCACTTTGTGTCGGTATGACCCATGGCTGGCGACTTGGGCTCTTACAAGTAAGGTCGATACGATTAGCTTGCGACTTGGGCTATTACGCTTTAGGTTGGTACAACCTTTAATGTAGCGGGTGACTCGGGCTCTTATGTTTTTTTGTCCCGGAGGCGCTTTAGTTATTCGTATTGGCCTTAGTCTTCGAGTCGGGTTTCGGCTCGAGCTCAACGGCCCTCAGGTTTTCAAATTGGCACTGAGGTGCTTTGTGTTGGTATGACCCGTGGCTGGTGACTTGGGCTCTTTTGCATAAGTTCGATACGACTAACTGGCGACATGGGCTCTTATGCTTTAGGTTGGTACAACCTTTAATGTAGCGAGGGACTCGGGCTCTTACGCTTTTTTAGCCTGGAGGCGCTTTAGTTAACCGTATCGGGCTTAGTCTCTGAGTCGGGTTTCGGCTCGAGCTTAACGCCCCTCAGGTTTTCAAATTGGCCCTAAGGCGCTTTGTGTTAGTATGACCCGTGCCTGGAGACTTAAGCCCTTACGCGTAAGGTCGATACGACTAACTGGCGACTTAGGCTCTTACGCTTTAGGTTGGTACAACCTTTAATGTAGTGGGCGACTCGGGCTCTTACGTTTTAGGTTAATACAACCTTTAATGTAGCGGGCAACTCGGGCTCTTACGCTTTTTTGGCCCGGAGGTGCTTTAGTTAACCGTATCGGGCTTAGTTTTCAAGTCAGATTTAGGCTGGAGCTCAACGACCCTCAGATTTTCAAATTGGCTCTGAGGCGCTTTGTGTCAGTATGACCCGTGGCTGGAAACATGGCCTCTTACGCGTAAGGTCGATATGACTAGGTGGCGACTTAGGCTCTTATGCTTTAGGTTGGTACAACATTTAATGTAGCGGGCGACTTGGGCTCTTACGCTTAATGTTTGTAAAACCTTTAATGTAGCGGGCGACTCGAGCTCTTACGCTTTTTTGGCCCCGAGGAGCTTTAATTGACCGTATCGGGCATAGTTTCCAAGTCGGGTTTCAGCTCGAGCTCAACTCGAGTTTTCGAATTGGACTTGAGGCGCTTTGTGTCGGTATGACCCGTGGCTAGCGAGTTGGGCTCTTACACGTAAGGTCGATACGACTAGGTGGCAACGTGGGCTCTTACACTTTAGGTTGGTAAAACCTTTAATGTAGCGGGCGACTTGGGCTCTTATGCTTTAGGTTGGTAAAACCTTTAATGTAGCGGGCGACTTGGGCTATTATGCTTTTTTGGCCCGGAGGCGCTTTAGTTAACCGTATCGGGCTTAGTCTCTTAGTCGGGTTTCGGCTCGAGCTTAACGCCCCTCAGGTTTTCAAATTGGCCCTGAGGCGCTTTGTGTCAGTATGACCCGTGCCTGGCGACTTAGGCCCTTACGCGTAAGGTCGATACGACTAGCTGGCGACTTAGGCTCTTACGCTTTAGGTTGGTAGAACCTTTAATGTAGCGGGCGACTCGGGCTCTTACGCTTTAGGTTAATACAACTTTTAATGTAGCGGGCGACTCGGGCTCTTACGCTTTTTTGGCCCGAAGGTTCTTTAGTTAACCGTATCGGGCTTAGTTTTCAAGTCGGATTTATGCTGGAGCTCAACGGCCCTCAGATTTTCAAATTGGCTCTTAGGCGCTTTGTATCAGTATGACCCGTGGCTGGCAACATGGCCTCTTACGCGTAAGGTCGATATGACTAGGCGGCGACTTAGGCTCTTACGCTAATGTAGCGGGCGACTTGGGCTCTTACGCTTAATGTTGGTAAAACCTTTAATGTAGCGGGCGATTCGAGCTCTTACGCTTTTTTGGCCCCGAGGAGCTTTAATTGACCGTATCGGGCATAGTGTCCAAGTCGGCTTTCGGCTAGAACTCAACTGCCCTCAATCTTTCGAATTGGACTTGAGGAGCTTTGTGTCGGTATGACCCGTGGCTAGCGAGTTGGGCTCTTACGCGTAACGTCGATACGACTAGGTGGCGACTTGGGCTCTTACGCTTTAGGTTGGTAAAACCTTTAATGTAGCGGGCGACTTGGGCTCTTATGCTTTAGGTTGGTAAAACCTTTAATGTAGCGGGCGACTTGGGATATTATGCTTTTTTGCCCTGGAGGCGCTTTTGTTAACCGTATCGGGCTTAGTCTTCGAGTTGGGTTTCTGCTCGAGCTCAACGACCCTCAGGTTCTCAAATTAGCCCTGAGGCGCTTTGTGTCGGTATGACCCATAGCTGGAGACTTGGGATCTTACGCGTAAGGTCGATACAACTAGCTGGCGACTTGGGCTCTTACGATTTAGGTTGGTACAACCTTTAATGTTGCGGGAGACTCGGGCTTTTATTCTTTTTTGGATCGGAGGACTTTAGTTAACCGTATTGGGCTTAGTCTCTGGTTTGAGTTTCGGCTCGAGCTCAACGGCCCTCGGGTTTTCAAATTGGCCCTGAGGCACTTTGTGTTGGTATGACCCGTGGATGGCGACTTGGGCTCTCACGCGTAAGGTCGATACGACTAGCTGGTGACTTGGGCTCTTATGCTTAAGGTTGGTTAAACCTTTAATGTAGCGGGCGACTCGAGCTGTTACGCTTTTTTTACCCGGAGGAGCTTTAATTGATCGTATCGGGCATAGTGTCCAAGTCGGGATTTGGCTCGAGCTCAACTGCCCTCAAATTTTCAAATTGGACTTGAGGCTCTTTGTGTCGGTATGACCCGTGGCTGGCGACTAGGGCTCTTACGCGTATGGTTTATCCGACTAGTTGGCGACTAGGCTCTTACGCTTTAAGTTGGTACAACCGTTAATGTAGCGGGAGACTCAAGCTCTTACGTTTTTTTGTCTCGGAGGTGCTTTAGTTAACCGTATCGGGCTTAGTCTGCGAGTCGGGTTTAGGCTTGAGCTAAACGGCCCTCAAGTTCTCAAATTGGCCCTGAGGCACTTTGTGTAGGTATGACCCGTGGCTGGCAACTTGGGCTCCTACGTGTCAGGCTGATATGACAAGCTGGCGGTTTGGGCTCTTACGCTTAAGGTTAATACAACCTTTAATGTAGCGGGCGACTCGGGCTCTTACGATTTTTTGCCCCAGAGGAGCTTTAGTTAACCGTATCGGGCCTAGTCTCCGACTCGGGTTTCGGCTGGGGCTCAATGGCCCTCAAGTTCTCAAACTGGCCCTGAGGCGCTTTGTGTCAGTATGACCCATGGCTGGCGACTTGGGCTCTTACGCATAAGGTCGATACGACTAGCTTGCAACTTGGGCTATTACGCTTTAGGTTGGTACAACCTTTAATGTAGCGGGCGACTCGGGCTTTTATTCTTTTTTGGCTCGGAGAACTTTAGTTAACCGTATCGGGCTTAGTCTCTGATTCGGGTTTTGGCTCGAGCTCAACGGCCCTCGGGTTTTCAAATTGGCCCTGAGTCACTTTGTGTTGGTATGACCCGTGGATGGCGACTTGGGCTCTCACGCGAAAGGTCGATACGACTAGCTGGTGACTTGGGCTCTTATGCTTTAGGTTAGTACAACCTTTAATGTAGTCGGCGACTCGAGCTCTTACGCTTTTTTGTCCCGGAGGTGCTTTAGTTAACCGTATCGGGCTTAGTGTTCGAGTCGGGTTTCGGCTCGAGCTCAATGGCCCTCGGGTTCTCTAATTGGTCCTAAGGCGCTTTGTGTCGGTATGACCCGTGGCTAGAAACTTGGGTTCTTACGCGTAAGGTCGATACGACTAGCTGGCGACTTGGGCTCTTACGCTTTAGGTTAATACAACCTTTAATGTAGCAGGCGACTCGGGCTCTTACGCTTTTTTAGCCCGGAGTCTCTTTAGTTAACCGTATCGGGCTTAGTCTATGAGTCGGGTTTCGGCTCGAGCTTAACGCGCATCAGGTTTTCAAATTGACCATGAGGCGCTTTATGTCGGTATGACCTGTGGCTGGCGACTTGGGCTCTTACGCGTAAGATCGATCAAACTCGCTGGCGAGTTGGGCTCTTACTCTTTAGGTTTGTACAACCTTTAATGTAGCGGGCGACTTGGTCTCTTAAGCTTTAGGCTGGTAAAACCTTTAATGTAGCGGGCGACTCGGGCTCTTACGCTTTTTTGGCCCAGAGGTGCTTTAGTTAACCGTGTCGGGCTTAGTGTTCAAGTCGAGTTTCGCTCGAGCTCAACGACCCTCAGGTTTTCAAATTGGCCCTGAGGCGCTTTGTGGTGGTATGACCCGTGGCTGGCGACTTGGGCTGTTACGCATAAGGTTTATACGACTAGTTTGTCGTTTGGGCTCTTACGCTTTAGGTTAATACAACCTTTAATGTAGCGGGCGACTCGGGATCTTACGCTTTTTTGCCCCAGAGGAGCTTTAGTTAACCGTATCGGGCTTAGTCTCCGAGTCAGTTTCGGCTGGAGCTCAACGACCCTCAAGTTCTAAAATTGTCCCTGAGGCGCTTTGTGTCGGTATGACCCATGGCTTGCGACTTGCGTTCTTACGCGTAAGGTCGATACGACTAGCTTGCGACTTGGGCTATTACGCTTTAGGTTTGTTTTAACCTTTAATGTAGCGGGCGACTTGTGCTCTTACGTTCTTTTGTCCCGGAGGCGCTTTATTTAACCTTATCGGGCTTAGTCTTCGAATCAGGTTTCAGCTCGAGCTCAACGGCCCTCAGGTTTTCAAACTGGCACTGAGGTGCTTTGTGTTGGTATGAACCGTGGCTGGTGACTTGGGCTCTTTTGCGTAAGGTTGATACGACTAACTGGCGACTTCGGATCTAACGCTTTAGGTTGGTACAACCTTTAATGTAGTGGGCGACTCGGGCTCTTACGCTTTTTTGTCCCGGAGGTGCTTTAGTTAACCGTATCGGGCTTAGTGTTCAAGTCGGGTTTCGGCTCGATCTCAACGGCCCTCGGGTTCTCTAATTGGCCCTAAGGCGCTTTGTGTCGGTATGACCCGTGGCTGGCAACATGGGTTCTTACGCGTAAGGTCGATACGACTAGCTGGCGACTTGGGCTGTTACGCTTTAGGTTGGTACAACCCTTAATGTAGCGGGCGACTCAGGCTCTTACACTTTTTTCCCACTGGCACTTTAGTTAACCATATCGGGCTTAGTCTTTGAGTCGGGGTTCGGCTCGAGCTCAACGGCCCTCAGGTTTTAAAATTTTTCCTGAGGCGCTTTGTGTCGGTATGACTTGTGGCTAGCGACTTGGGCTCTTACGCGTAAGGTTGATCAAACTCGCTGGCGAATTGGGCTCTTACTCTTTAGGTTGGTACAACCTTTAATGTAGTGGGCGACTTGCGCTCTTACGCTTTAGGCTGGTAAAACCCTTAATGTAGCGGGCGACTCGGGCTCTTACGCTTTTTTGGCCCAGAAGTGCTTTACTTAACCGTGTCGGGCTTAGTGTTCAAGTCGAGTTTCGCTCGAGATCAACGGCCCTCAGGTTTTCTAAATGGATCTGAGGCACTTTGTGTCGGTATGACTCGTGGCTGGCGACTTGGGCTCTTACGCATGAGGTTGATACGACTAGCTGGCGGTTTGGGCTCGTACACTTTAGGTTAAAACAACCTTTAGTGTAGCGGGCGACTCCGGCTCTTACGCTTTTTTAGCCCGAAGGCTCTTTAGTTAACCGTATCGAGCTTAGTCTATGAGTCGGGTTTCGGCTCGAGCTTTACGCCCATCAGGTTTTCAAATTGACCCTGAGGCGCTTTGTGTCGATATGACCCGTGGCTGGCGACTTGGGCTCTTACACGTAAGATCGGTACGACTAGCTGGCGACTTAAGGCTCTTACGCTTTAGGTTCGTAGAACCTTTAATGTAGCGGGCGACTCGGGCTCTTAGGCTTTAGGTTAATACAACCTTTAATGTAGCGGGCGACTCGGGCTCTTACGCTTTTTTGGCCCGGAGGCGCTTTAGTTAACCGTATCGTGCTTAGTGTTCAAGTCGGATTTAGGCTCAAGCTCAACGGCCCTCAGATTTTCAAATTGGCCCTGAGGCGCTTTGTGTCGGTATTACCCGTGGTTGGGGACATGGCCTCTTACGCGTAAAGTCGATACGACTAGCTGGAAACTTAGGCTCTTACGCTTTAGGGTTGTACAACATTTAATGTAACGGGCGACTTGGCCTCTTACGCTTAAGGTTGGTAAAACCTTTAATGTAGCGGGCGACTCGAGCTCTTACGCTTTCTTGGCCCGGAGAGCTTTAATTGACCGTATCGGGCATAGTATCCAAGTCGGGTTTCGGCTCGAGCTCAACTACCCTAAAGTTTTCCAATTGGACTTGAGGTGCTTTGTGTCGGTATGACCCGTGGCCGGCGACTTGGGCTCTTACGGGTAAGGTCGATACGATTAAGTGGTGACTTGGGCTCTTACGCTTTAGGTTGGTAAAACCTTTAATTTAGAGGGCGACTTGGGCTCTTATGCTTTAGGTTGGTAAAACCTTTAATGTAGTGGGCGACATGGGCTATTACGCTTTTTTGGCCCGGAGGTGCTTTAGTTAACCGTATCGGGCTTAGTCTCCGAGTCGGGTTTCGGCTCGAGCTGAACGACCCTCAGGTTCTCAAATTGGCCCTGAGGCGCTTTGTGTCGGTATGACCCGTGGCTGGCGACTTGGGCTGCATAAGATCGATACAACTAGTTGGCGACTTGGGCTCTTACGCTTTAGGTTGGTACAACCTTTAATGTAGCGGGCGACTCGGGCTCTTATGCTTTTATGGATCGAAGGCTCTTTAGTTAACCGTATCGGGCTTAATCTTTGAGTCGGGTTTCGGCTCGAGCTCAGCGGCCTTCGGGTTTTAAAATTAGCCCTGAGGCACTTTGTGTCGGTATGACCCGTGGATGGCGACTTGGGCTCTTACGCGTAAGGTCGATACAACTAGCTGGTGACTTGGGCTCTTACGCTTTAGGTTGGTAGAACCTTTAATGTAGCGGGCGACTTGGGCTCTTACGCTTAAGGTTGGTTAAACCTTTAATGTAGCGGGCGACTCGAGCTCGTACGCTTTTTTTGCCCGGAGGAACTTTAATTGATTGTATCGAGCATAGTTTGCAAGTCGGGTTTCGGCTCGAGATCAATTGCCCTCAAGTTTCAAACTGGACTTGAGATGCTTTGTGTCGGTATGACCTGTGGCTGGCGACTTGGGCTCTTACGCCTAAGGTCGATATGACTAGCTAGCGACTTAGGCTCTTACGCTCTATGTTGGTAGAAGCTTTATTGTAGCTGGCGATTTGGGCTCTTATGCTATTTTGGCCTGGAGGCACTTTAGTTAATCGTATCAGGCTTATTCTCCGAGTCAGGTTTCATCTCGAGCTCAACGGCCCTCAGGTTCTCATATTGTCCTTGAAGCGCTTTGTGTCGGTATGACCCGTGGCTGTAACCTTAGGCTCCTACGCGTCAAGTAGATATGACTAGTTGGCGATTTGGGCTCTTACGCTTTAGGTTAATACAACCTTTAATGTAGCGGGTGACTCAAGCTCTTACGCTTTTTTGGCCCAGAGGAGCTTTAGTTAACTGTATCGGGCTTAGTCTTCGATTCAGGTTTCGGCTCGAGCACAACGGCCCTCAGGTTCTCAAATTGGCCCTGAGGCGCTTTGTGTCGGTATGACCCGTGGCTGGCGTATTGCGCTCCTACGCGTAAGGTCGATACGACTAGCTTGCGACTTGGGCTCTTACGCTTTAGGTTGGTACAACCTTTAATGTAGCAGGTGACTAAGGCTCTTACATTTTTTTGTCCCGGTGGCGCTTTAGTTAACCGTATCGGGCTTAGTGTTCGAGTGGGGTTTCGGCTCGAGCTCAACGGCCCTCAGGTTCTCTAATTATCCCTAAGTCACTTTGTGTCGGTATGACCCGTGGCTAGCAACTTGGGCTCTTACGCGTAAGGTCGTTACGACTAGCTAGCGACTTGGGCTCTTACGCTTTAGGTTGGTAGAACCCTTAATGTAGCGGGTGACTTAGGCTCTTACACTTTTTTCCCACTGGCACTTTAGTTAACCCTATCGGGCTTAGTCTTCGAGTCGGGTTTCGGCTCGAGCTCAATGGCCCTCAGGTTTTAAAATATTTCCTGAGGTGCTTTGTGTCGGTATGACTTGTGGCTAGCGACTTGGGCTCTTACGCGTAAGGTCGATCAAACTCGCTGGTAAATTAGGCTCTTACTCTTTAGGGTGGTACAACCTTTAATGTAGCGGGTGACTTGGGCTCTTACGCTTTAGGCTGGTAAAACTTTTAATGTAGCGGGAGACTCGGGCTCTTACATTTTTTTATCCCGGAGGTGCTATAGTTAACCGTATCGGGCTTAGTCTCCGAGTCGGGTTTCGGCTCGAGCTCAACGACCCTCAAGTTCTCAAATTGGCCCTGAGGCGCTTTGTGTCGGTATGATTCGTGGCTGGAGACTTGGGGTGTTAAGCGTAAGGTCGATACAACTAGCTGGTGACTGGGCTCTTACGCTTTTGGTTGGTACAACCTTTAATGTAGCGGGCGACTCGGGCTATTATGCTTTTTTGGCTCGGAGGCTCTTCAGTTATCTTTATCGGGCTTAGTCTCTGAGTCGGGTTTTGGCTTGAGCTCAACGGCCCACGAGTTTTCAAATTAGCCCTGAGGCGCTTTGTGTCGGTATGACCCGTGGATGGCGACTTGGGCTCTTACGCATAAGGTCGATACGACAAGCTGGTGACTTGGGCTCTTACGCTTTAGGTTGGTACAACCTTTAATTTAGCGGGCGACTTGGGCTCTTACGCTTAAGGTTGATTAAACCTTTAATGTAGCGGGCGACTCGAGCTCTTATGCTTTTTTGGCCCTGAGGAGCTTTTGTTAACCGTACCAAGCTTAGTCTCCGAGTCGGATTTCTGCTCGAGCTCAACGACCCTCAGGTTTTCAAATTGGCCCTGAGGCGCTTTGTGTCGGTATGACCCGTGGCTGGTGACTTCGGCTATTACGCGTAAGGTCGATACAACTAGTTGGCGACTCGGCTCTTACGCTTTAGGTTGGTACAACCTTTAATGTAGCGGGGGACTCGGGCTCTTATGCTTTTTTGGCTCGGAGGCTCTTTAGTTAACCGTATCGATCTTAGTCTCTAAGTCGGGTCTCGGCTCGAGCTCATCGGCCCTCGGGTTTTCAAATTGTCCCTGGGCTCTTACGCGTAAGGTTGATATGACTAGCTGGTGACTTGGGCTCTTACGCTTTAGGTTGGTACAACCTTTAACGTAGCGGGCGATTTGGGCTCTTATGCTATTTTGGCCCGGAGGTGCTTTAGTTAACCGTATCAGGCTTAGTCTCTGAGTCAGGTTTCGACTCGAGCTCAACGGCCCACAGGTTCTCATATTGGCCTGAGGCGCTTTGTGTCGGTATGTCCCGTGGCTGTCAACTTGGGCTACTACGCGTCAGGTCGATGTGACTAGTTGGCGATTTGGGCTCTTACGCTTTAGGTTAATACAACCTTTAATGTAGCAGGTGACTCGGGCTTTTACACCTTTTTGGCCCAGAGGAGCTTTAGTTAACCGTGTCGGGCTTAGTCTCGAGTCGGGATTCGTCTGGAGCTCAACGGCCCTCAAGTTCTAAAATTGGCCCTGAGGCGCTTTGTGTCGGTATTACCCGTGGCTGGGGACATGGCCTCTTACGCGTAAGGTCAATACGACTAGCTGGCAACTTAGGCTCTTACGCTTTAGGGTTGTACAAAATTTAATGTAACGGGCGACTTGGCTCTTACGCTTTAGGTTGGTACAACCTTTAATGTAGCAGGCGACTCGGGCTCTTACATTTTTTTGTCCCGATGGCGCTTTAGTTAACCGTATCGGGCTTAGTCTCTGAGTCGGGTTTCGGCTCGAGTTTAACGACCCTCAGGTTCTCAAATTGGCCCTGAGGCACTTTGTGTCGGTATGACCCGTGGCTGGCGACTTGGGCTCTTACGCGTAAGGTCAATACGACTAGCTTGCGACTTGGGCTCTTACGCTTTTGGTTGGTACAACCTTTAATGTAGTGGGCGACTCGGGCTCTTACGTTTTTTCTTCCAGGAGGCGCTTTAGTTAATTGTATCGGGCTTAGTCTTCGATTCAGGTTTCTGCTCGAGCTCAACGGCCTTCAGGTTCTCAAATTTGCCCTGAGGCGCTTTGTGTCGGTATGACCCGTGGCTGTCAACTTGGGCTCCTACGTGTCAGGTCGATATGACTAGTTGGAGATTTGGGCTCTTACGCTTTAGGTTAATACAACCTTTAATGTAGCGGGTGACTCGGGCTTTTACGCGTTTTTGGCCCAGAGGAGCTTTAGTTAACCGTGTCGGGCTTAGTCTCGAGTCGGGTTTCGTCTGGAGCTCAACAGGCCTCAAGTTCTCAAATTGGCCCTGAAGCACTTTGTGTCGGTATGACCCGTGACTTTCGAATTGGGCTCTTATGCGTAAGGTCGATATGACTAGCTTGCGACTTGGGCTGTTACGCTTTAAGTTGGTACAATCTTTAATGTAGCAGGTGACTCGGGCTCTTACAATTTTTTGTCCCGATGGCGCTTTAGTTAATCGTATCGGGCTTAGTCTTTGAGTCGGGTTTCGGCTCGAGCTCAACGACCCTCAGGTTCTCAAATTGGCCCTGAGGCGCTTTGTATCGGTATGACCCGTGGCTGGCGACTTGGGCTCTTACGCGTAAGGTCAATACGACTAGCTTGCGACTTGGGCTCCTACGCTTTAGGTTGGTACAACCTTTAATGTAGCGGGCGACTCGGGCTCTTACGTTTTTTTGTCCAGGAGGCGCTTTAGTTAACTGTATCGAGCTTAGTCTTCGATTCAGGTTTCGGCTCGAGCACAACGGCCCTCAGGTTCTCAAATTGGCCCTGAGGCGCTTTGTGTCGGTATGACCCGTGGCTGGCGTATTGCGCTCCTACGCGTAAGGTCGATACGACTAGCTTGCGACTTTGGCTCTTACGCTTTAGGTTGGTACAACCTTTAATGTAGCAGGTGACTCGAGCTCTTACATTTTTTTGTCCCGGTGGCGCTTTAGTTAACCGTATCGGGCTTAGTCTCTTAGTCGGGTGTTGGCTCGAGCTCAACGACCCTCAGGTTCTCAAATTGGCCCTGAGGCGCTTTGTGTCGGTATGACCCGTGGCTGGCAACGTGGGCTCCTACGCGTCAAGTCTATATGACTAGCTGGCGATTTGGGCTCTTACGCTTTAGGTTAATACAACCTTTAATGTAGCGGGTGACTCGGGCTTTTACGCTTTTTTGTCCCAGAGGAGCTTTAGTTAACCGTATCGGGCTTAGTCTCCGACTCGGGTTTCGGCTCGAGCTTAACGGTCCTCAAGTTCTCAAATTGGCCCTGAGGCGCTTTGTGTCGGTATTACCCATGGCTGGCGTATTGTGCTCCTACGCGTAAGGTCGATACGACTAGCTTGCGACTTGGGCTCTTACGCTTTAGGTTGGTACAACCTTTAATGTAGCGGGCGCCTCGGGCTCTTACATTTTTTTGTCCCGGAGGCGCTATAGTTAACCGTATCAGGCTTAATCTCCGATTCAGGTTTCGGCTCGAGCTCAACGACCCTCAGGTTCTCAAATTGGCCCTGAGGCGCTTTGTGTCGGTATGACCCGTGGTTGGCGACTTGGGCTGTTACGCATAAGCTCGATACAACTAGCTGGCGACTGGGCTCTTACGCTTTAGGTTGGTACAACCTTTAATGTAGCGGGCGACTCGGGTTCTTATGCTTTTTTGCCTCGGAGGCTCTTTAGTTAACCATATCGGGCTTAGTCTCTGAGTCGGGTTTCAGCTCGAGCTCATCGACCGTCGAGTTTTCAAATTGACCCTGAGGCGCTTTGTGTTGGTATGACCCGTGGATGGCGACTTAGGCTCTTACGCGTAAGGTTGATATGACTAGCTGGTGACTTGGGCTCTTACTCTTAAGGTTGGTTAAACCTTTAATGTAGCGGGCGACTCAAGCTCTTATGCTTTTTTGGCCTGAGGAGATTTAGTTAATCGTACCAGGCTTAGTCTCAGAGTCGGGTTTCGGCTCGAGCTCAACGGCCCTCAAGTTTTCAAATTGGACCTGAGGCGTTTTGTGTCGGTATGACCCGTGGCTGGCGACATGGGTTCTTACGCGTAAGTTCAATACGACTAGCTTGCGACTTGGGCTCTTACGCTTTAGGTTGGTACAACCTTTAATGTAGCGGGCTACTCGGGCTCTTACATATTTTTGTCTCGGAGGCGCTTTATTTAACCGTATCGGGCTTAGTCTTCGAGTCAGGTTTCGGCTCGAGCTCAACGGCCCTCAGGTTCCCAAATTGGCCCTAAGGCGCCTTGTGTCGGAATGACCCGTTGTTGGCAACTTGGGCTCCTACGCGTCAGGTCGATATGACTAGCTGGCGATTTAGGCTCTTATGCTTTAGGTTAATACAACCTTTAATGTCGCGGGTGACTCAGGCTCTTACACTTTTTTGGCCCAGAGGAGCTTTAGTTAGCTGTCTCGGGCTTAGTCTCCGAGTCGGGTTTCGGCTCAAGCTTAACAGCCCTCAAGTTCTCAAATTGGCCCTGAGGCGCATTGTGTCGGTATGACCCGTGGCTGGCGAATTGGGCTCTTATGCGTATGGTCGATACGACTAGCTTGCGACTTGGGCTCTTACGCTTTAGGTTGATACAACCTTTAATGTAGCGGGCGACTCGGGCTCTTAAATATTTTTGTCCAGGAGGCGCTTCAGTTAACCGTATCGGTCTTAGTCTCTGAGTTGGGTTTTGGCTCGAGCTCAACGGCCCTTGGGTTTTCAAATTGGCCCTGAGACGCTTTGTGTCGGTATGACCCGTGGATTGCGACTTGGACTCTAACGCGTAAGGTTGATATGACTAGCTGGTGACTTGGGCTCTTACCCTTTAGGTTGGTACAACCTTTAATGTAGCGACCGACTTGGGCTCTTATGCTTAAGGTTGGTTAAACCTTTAATGTAGCAGGAAACTCCAGCTCTAACGCT
Organism: Nicotiana knightiana; assembly: GCA_005239525.1. Lineage (NCBI taxonomy): Eukaryota > Viridiplantae > Streptophyta > Magnoliopsida > Solanales > Solanaceae > Nicotiana > Nicotiana knightiana. Next base: position 47,948 of record MDKJ01132513.1, read on the forward strand.
TTTATTACCCGGAGGAGCTTTAATTGATCGTATCGGGCATAGTGTTCAAGTCGGGTTTCGGCTCGAGCTCAACGGCCCTCAAGTTTTCAAATTGGACTTGAGGCGCTTTGTGTCGGTATGACCCGTGGCTGGAGAAATGGGCTCTTACGCGTAAGGTCGATATGACTAACTGGCGACTTAGGACCTTACACATTAAGTTGGTACAAGCTTTAATGAAGCGGGCGATTTGAGCTCTTACGCTTTTTTGGCTCGGAGGTGCTCTAGTTAACCGTATGGGGCTTAGTCTCCGAGTAGGGTTTCGGCTCGAGCTCAACGGCCCTCAGGTTCTCAAATTGGCCCTGAGGCTCTTTGTGTCGGTATGGCCCGTGCCTGGAAAATTGGGCTCCTACGCGTCAGGTCGATATGACTAGCTGGCGATTTGGGCTCTTACGCTTTAGGTTAATACAACCTTTAATGTAGTGGGTGACTCGGGCTCTTACGCTTTCTTGGCCCAGAGGAGCTTTAGTTAACCGTATCGGGCTTAGTCTCCGAGTCGGGTTTTGGCTGGTGCTCAACGGCCCTCAAGTTCTCAAATTGGCCCTGAGGCGCTTTGTGTCGGTATGACCCGTGGCTGACGACTTAGGTTCTTACGCGTAAGGTCGATATGACTAGCTTGCGACTTGGGCTCTTACGCTTTAGGTTAGTACAACCTTTAATGTAGCGGTCGACTCGGGCTCTTACGTTTTTTTGTCCCGAAGGCACTTAATTAACCGTATCGGGCTTAGTCTCGGAGTCGGGTTTCGGCTCGAGCTCAACAACCCTCAGGTTCTCAAATTGGCCCTGAGGTGCTTTGTGTCGGTATGACCCGTGGCTGGCGACTTAGGCTGTTACGCGTAAGGTCGATACAACTAGCTGGCAACTTGGGCTCTTTCGCTTTAGGTTGGTACAACCTTTAATGTAGCGGGCGACTCGGGCTCTTATGCTTTTTTGGCTTGGAGGCTCTTTAGTTAACCGTATCGAGCTTAGTCTCTGAGTCAGGTTTCGGCTCGAGCTCAACGGTCCTCAGGTTTTCAAATTGGCCCTGAGGCGCTTCGTGTCGTTATGACCCGTGCATGGCGACTTGGGCTCTTACACGTAAGGTCGATACGACTAGCTGGTGACTTGGGCTCTTTCGCTTTAGTTTGGTACAACCTTTAATGTAGCGGGCGACTTGGCTCTTACGCTTAAGGTTGGTTAAACCTTTAATGTAGCGGGAGACTCGAGCTCTTACGCTTTTTTTGCCCGGAGGATCTTTAATTGATCGTATCGGGCATAGTGTCCAAGTCGGGTTTCGGCTCGAGCTCAACTGCCCTCAAGTTTTCAAATTGGACGTGAGGCACTTTGTGTCGGTATGACCCGTGGCTAGCGACTTGGGCTCTTACGTGTAAGGTCGATACGACTAGCTGGCAACTTAGGCTCTTACGCTTTAAGTTGGTACAACATTTAATGTAGCGGGCAATTTTGTCTCTTACGCTTTTTTGGCCCGGAGGCGCTTTAGTTAACCGTATCAGGCTTAGTCTCCGAGTCGGGTTTAGGCTCGAGCTCAACGGCCCTCAGGTTCTCAAATTGGCCCTGAGGCGCTTTCGGTCGGTATGACCCATGGCTGGCAACTTGGGCTCCTACACGTCAGGTCGATATGACTAGCTGGCGATTTAGGCTCTTACGCTTTAGGTTAATACAACCTCTAATGTAGCGGGAGATTCGGGCTCTAACGCTTTTTTGGCCCTGAGGAGCTTTAGTTAACCTTATCGGGATTAGTCTCCGAGTCGGGTTTCAGCTCGAGCTCAACGGCCCTCAAGTTCTCAAATTAGCCTTGAGGCACTTTGTGTCGGTATGACCCGTGCCTGGCGACATGGGCTCTTACGCGTAAGGTCAATAGGAATAGCTTGCGACTTGGGCTCTTACACTTTAGGTTGGTACAACCTTTAATGTAGCGGGCGACTCGGGCTCTTACATGTTTTTGTCCCGGAGGAGCTTTAGTTAACCATATCGGGCTTAGTCTTCGAGTTGGGTTTCGGCTTGAGCTCAACGGCCCTCAGGTTCTCTAATTGGCCCTAAGGCGCTTTGGGTCGGTATGACTCGTGGCTGGAAACATGGGCTCTTATGTGAAAAGGTCGATACGACTAGCTGGCGCCTTGGGCTCTTACGCTTTAGGTTGGTACAACCCTTAATGTAGCGGGCGACTCGGGCTCTTACGCTTTTTCTTCCCAGTGGCGCTTTAGTTAACCGTATCGGTCTTAGTCTCTGAGTCGTGTTTCGGCTCGATCTCAACAGCCCTCGGGTTTTAAAATATGCCCTGAGGTGCTTTGTGTCGGTATGACCCGTGGCTGGCGACTTGGGCTCTTACACGTAAGGTCGATACGACTAGCTGGTGACTTGGGCTCTTACGCTTTAGTTTGGCACAACCTTTAATGTAGCGGGCGACTTGGCTCTTACGCTTAAGGTTGGTTAAACCTTTAATGTAGCGGGCGACTCGAGCTCTTACACTTTTTTTTCCTGGAGGATCTTTAATTGATCGTATCGGGCATAGTGTCCAAGCCGGGTTTCGGCTCGAGCTCAACTGCCCTCAAGTTTTCAAATTGGACGTGAGGCGCTTTATGTCGGTATGACCCGTGGCTGGCGACTTGGGCTCTTACGTGTAAGGTCGATACGACTAGCTGGCAACTTAGGCTCTTACGCTTTAAGTTGGTACAACATTTAATGTACCGGGCAATTTTGGCTCTTACGCTTTTTTGGCCCGGAGGCGCTTTAGTTAACCGTATCAGGCTTAGTCTCCGAGTCGGGTTTAGGCTCGAGCTCAACGGCCCTCAGGTTCTCAAATTGGCCCTGAGGCGCTTTCGGTCGGTATGACCCATGGCTGGCAACTTGGGCTCCTACGTGTCAGGTCGATATGACTAGCTGGCGATTTAGGCTCTTACGCTTTAGGTTAATACAACCTCTAATGTAGCGGGCAACTCGGGCTCTAACGCTTTTTTGGCCCTGAGGAGCTTTAGTTAACCTTATCGGGATTAGTCTCCGAGTCGGGTTTCAGCTCAAGCTCAACGGCCCTCAAGTTCTCAAATTAGCCTTGAGGCGCTTTGTGTCGGTATGACCCGTGCCTGGCGACATGGGCTCTTACGTGTAAGGTCAATAGGACTAGCTTGCGACTTGGGCTCTTACGCTTTAGGTTGGTACAACCTTTAATGTAGAGGGCGACTCGGGCTCTTACATTTTTTTTTTCCGGAGGCGCTTCAGTTAACCATATCGGGCTTAGTCTTCGAGTTGGGTTTCGGCTTGATCTCAACAGCCCTCAGGTTCTCTAATTGGCCCTAAGGCGCTTTGTGTTGGTATGACTCGTGGCTGGCAACTTTGGCTCTTACGTGAAAAGGTCGATATGACTAGCTGGCACCTTGGGCTCTTACGCTTTAGGTTGGTACAACCCTTAATGTAGCGGGCGACTCGGGCTCTTACGCTTTTTTTCCCAGTGGCGCTTTAGTTCACCGTATCGGTCTTAGTCTCTGAGTCGTGTTTCAGCTCGAGCTCAACGGCCCTCAGGTTTTAAAATTTGCCCTGAGGCACTTTGTGTCGGTATGACCCGTGTCTGGCGAATTGGGCTCTTACGCGTAAGGTCGATACGACTAGCTTGCGACTGGGGCTCTTACGCTTTAGGTTGGTAGAACCTTTAATGTAGCGGGCAACTCAGGCTTTTACATATTTTTGTCCCCGAGGCGCTTTAGTTAACCGTATCGGGCTTAGTCTCCGAGTCAGATTTTGGCTCGAGCTCAACGACCCACAGGTACTCAAATTGACCCTGAGGCGCTTTGTGTCGGTATGACCCGTGGCTGATGACATGGGCTGTTACGCGTAAGGTTGATACAACTAGCTGGCGACTGGGCTCTTACGCTTTAGGTTGGTACAACCTTTAATGTAGCGGATGACTCGGGCTCTTATGCTTTTTTGGCTCGGGGGCTTTTTAGTTAACCGTATCGGGCTTAGTCTCTGAGTCGGGTTTTGGCTCGAGCTCAACGGCCCTCAAGTTCTCAAATTAGCCCTGAGGTGCTTTGTGTCGGTATGAACCATGGCTAGCGACTTGGGCTCTTACGCGTAAGGTAAATACAACTAGCTTGCAACTTGGGCTCTTACGCTTTAGGTTGGTACAACCTTTAATGTAGCGGGTGACTCGGGCTCTAACATTTTTTTGTCCCGTAGGCGCTTTAGTTAACCGTATCGGGCTTAGTCTTTGAGTCGGGTTTCGGCTCGAGCTCAACGACCCTCAGGTTTTTAAACTGGCACTGAGGCGCTTTATGTCGGTATGACCCGTTGCTGGTGACTTGGGCTCTTATGCGTAAGGTCGATACGACTAACTGGCGACTTAGGCTCTTACGCTTTAGGTTGGTACAACCTTTAATGTAGCGGGCGACTCGAGATCTTACACTTTTTTGTCATGGAGGCGCTTTAGTTAACCGTATCGAGCTTAGTGTTCGAGTCGGGTTTCCGCTCGAGCTCAACGGCCCTCAGGTTCTCTAATTAGCCCTAAGGTGCTTTGTGTCGGTATGACTCGTGGCTGGCGACTTGGGCTCTTACGCGAAAAGGTCGATACGACTAGCTGGCGCCTTGGGTTCATACGCTTTAGGTTGGTACAACCCTTAATGTAGCGGGCGACTCGGGCTCTAACACTTTTTTTTTCCAGTGGCGCTTTAGTTAACCGTAACGGGCTTAGTTTTCGAGTCGGGTTACGGCTCGAGCTCAACGGCCCTCAGGTTTTAAAATTTGCCCTGGAAACTTGGGCTCTTATGCGTAAGGTCGATCAAACTAGCTTGCGACTTGGGCCCCTACGCTTTAGGTTGGTACAACCTTTAATGTAGCGGGCGACTCGGGCTCTTACGTTTTTTTGTCCCGAAGGCGCTTTAGTTAACCGTATCGGGCTTAGTATTCGAGTTGGGTTTCGGCTTGAGCTCAACGGCCCTCAGGTTCTCTAATTGGCCCTAAGGCGCTTTGTGTCAGTATGACTCGTGGCTGGCGACTTGGGCTCTTACGTGAAAAGGTCGATACGACTAGCTGGCGCCTTGGGCTCTGCGCTTTAGGTTGGTACAACCCTTAATGTAGCGGGCGACTCGGGCTCTTACGCTTTTTTTTCCTAGTGGCGCTTTAGTTAACCGTATCGGTCTTAGTCTCTGAGTCGTGTTTTGGCTCGAGCTCAATGCCCCTCAGGTTTTAAAATTTTCCTTGAGGCGCTTTGTGTCGCTATGACCCGTGGCTGGCGAATTGGGATCTTACGCGTAAGGTCGATACGAATACCTTGCGACTTGGGCTCTTACGCTTTAGGTTGGTACAACCTTTAATGTAGCGGGTGACTCAGGCTCTTACATATTTTTGTCCCGGAGGCGCTTTAGTTAACCGTATCGGGCTTAGTCTCCGAATCGGGTTTCAGCTCGAGCTCAACGACCCTCAGGTTCTCAAATTGGCCCTGAGGCGCTTTGTGTCGGTATGACCCGTGGCTGGTGACTTGGGCTGTTACGCGTACGGTCGATACAACTAGCTGGCGACTGGGCTCTTTCGCTTTGGGTTGGTACAACCTTTAATGTAGCGGGCGACTCGGGCTCTTACATTTTTTTATCCCGGAGGCGCTTCAGTTAACCGTATCGGGCTTAGTCTTCGAGTCGGGTTTCGGCTCGAGCTCAACGACCCTCAGGTTTTCAAATTGGCACTGAGGCACTTTATGTCGGTATGACCCGTTGCTGGTGACTTGGGCTCTTATGCGTAAGGTCGATACGACTAACTGGCGACTTAGGCTCTTACACTTTAGGTTGGTACAACCTTTAATGTAGCGGGCGACTCGGGCTCTTACACTTTTTTGTCCTGGAGGCGCTTTAGTTAACCGTATCGGGCTTAGTGTTCGAGTGAGGTTTTCGCTCGAGCTCAACGGCCCTCAGGTTCTCTAATTGGCCCTAAGGTGCTTTGTGTCGGTATGACTCGTGGCTGGCGACTTGGGCTCTTACGGGAAAAGATCGATACGACTAGCTAGCGCCTTGGGCTCTTACACTTTAGGTTGGTACAACCCTTAATGTAGCGGGCGACTCGGGCTCTTACGCTTTTTTTTTGCCAGTGGCGCTTTAGTTAACCGTATCTGGCTTAGTCTTCGAGTCGGGTTACGGCTCGAGCTCAACGGCCCTCAGGTTTTAAAATTTGCCCTAGCGACTTGGGCTCTTATGCGTAAGGTCGATCAAACTAGCTGGCGAGTTGGGCTCTTACTCTTTAGGTTGGTGAAACCTTTGATGTAGCGGGCGACTTACGCTCTTACGCTTTTTTCGCCCAGAGGCGCTTTAGTTAACCGTATCGGGCTTAGTATTCAAGTCGGGTTTTGCTCAAACTCAATGGCCCTCATGTTTTCAAATTGGCCCTGAGGCACTTTGTGTCGGTATGACCCGTGGCTGACGACTTGGGCTCTCACGTGTAAGGTCAATATGAGTAGCTGGCCAATTGGGCTCTTACGCTTTAGGTTAATACAACCTTTAATGTAGAGGGCGAATCAGGCTCTTACGCTTTTTTGGCCCGGAGACGCTTTAGTTAACCGTATCAGGCTTAGTCTCTGAGTCGGGTTTTGACTCGAGCTCAACGGCCCTCAGGTTTTCAAATTGGCCCTAAGGCGATTTGTATCCTTATGACCCGTGGTTGGCGACTTGGGATCTTACGCGTAACGTCGATACGACTAGCTGGCAACTTGGATTCTTACGCTTTAGGTTGGTATAACCTTTAATGTAGCAGGGGACTTAGGCCCTTACGCTTTAGGTTGGTAAAATCTTTAATGTAGCGGGAGACTCGGGCTCTTACGCTTTTTTGGCCCGAGAAGCTTTAGTTAACTGTATCGGGCTTAGTCTCTGAGTCGGGTTTCGCCTCTAGCTCAACGGCCCTCAGGTTTTCAAATTGGCCCTAAGGCGCTTTGTGTCCTTATGACCCGTGGCTGGCGACTTGGGCTCTTACGCGTAAGGTCAATCCGACTAGCTGGCGATTTAGGCTCTTACGCTTTAAGTTGGTACAACCTTTACTGTAGCGGGCGACTTGGGCTCTTACTCTTTAGGCTGGTAAAACCTTTAAAGTAGCGGGCGACTCAGACTCTTATGCTTTTTGGGCCCAGAGGCGCTTTAGTTAACCATATCGGGCTTAGTCTCTGAGTTGGGTTTCGCCTCTAGCTCAACAGCACTCACGTTTTCAAATTGGCACTAAGGCGCTTTGTGTCCTTATGACCCGTAGCTGGCGACTTGGTCTCTTACGCGTAAGGTCGATACGACTAGCTGGCAACTTGGTCTCTTACGCTTTAGGTTGGTACAACCTTTAATGTCGCAAGGGATTGGGCTCTTACGCTTTAGGTTGGTCAAACATTTAATGTAGCGGGCGACTTGGGCTCTTACACTTTTTTGGCCCAGAGGCGCTTTAGTAAACTGTATCGGGTTTAGTGTTCCAGTCGGGTTTCGGCTCGAGCTCAACGGCCCACAAGATTTCAAATTGGCCTTGAGGGGCTTTGTGTCGGTATGACCCATGGCTCGCAACTTGGGCTCTTACGCGTAAGGTCGATACAACTAGCTGGAAATTTGGGCTCTTACGCTTTAGGTTAATACAACCTTTAATGTAGCGGGCGACTCGGGATCTTACGCTTATTTGGTCCCGAGGCGCTTTAGTTAACCGTATCGGGCTTAGTCTCTGAGTCGGGTTTCGCCTCTAGCCCAACAGCCCTCAGGTTTTCAAATTGGCCCTAAGGCGCTTTGTGTCCTAATGACCCGTGGCTGGCGACTTGGGCTCTTACGCGTAAGGTCAATCCGACTAGCTGGCGATTTAGGCTCTTACGCTTTAAGTTGGTACAACCTTTACTGTAGCGGGCGACTTGGACTCTTACTCTTTAGGCTGGTAAAACCTTTAATGTAGCGGGCGACTCAGGCTCTTACGCTTTTTGGGCCCGGAGGCGCTTTAGTTAACCGTATCGGGCTTAGTCTCTGAGTTGGGTTTCGCCTCTAGCTCAACGGCCCTCACGTTTTCAAATTGGCCCTAAGGCGCTTTGTGTCCTTGTGACCTGTAGCTGGCGACTTGGTCTCTTACGCGTAAGGTTGATACGACTAGCTGGCAACTTGGTCTCTTACGCTTTAGGTTGGTACAACCTTTAATGTAGCAGGGGACTTGGGCTCTTACGCTTTAGTTGGTCAAACCTTTAATGTAGCGAGCGACTTGGGCTCTTACGCTTTTTTGGCCCAGAGGCGCTTTAGTAAACTGTATCGAGCTTAGTGTTCAAGTCGGGTTTCGCCTCAAGCTCAACAGCCCACAGGATTTCAAATTGGCCTTGAGGCGCTTTGTGTCGGTATGACCAATGGCTGGCGACTTGGGCTCTTACGCATAAGGTTGATACGACTAGCTGGCGGTTTGGGCTCTTACGCTTTAGGTTAATACAACCGTTAATATAGCGGGCAACTTGGGCTCTTACGCTTTTTTAGCCCGGAGGCTCTTTAGTTAACCGTATCGGGCTTAGTCTATGAGTCGGGTTTCGGCTCGAGCTTAACGGTCCTCAAGTTCTCAAATTGGCCCTGAGGCTCTTTGTGTCGGTATGACCCATGGCTGGCGTATTGCGCTCCTACGCGTAAGGTCGATACGACTAGCTTGCGACTTGGGCTCTTACGCTTTAGGTTGGTACAACCTTTAATGTAGCGGGCGACTCGGGCTCTTAGGCTTTAGGTTGGTAGAACCTTTAATGTAGCGGGCGACTCGGGCTCTTAGGCTTTAGGTTAATACAACCTTTAATGTAGCGGGCGACTCGGGCTCCTGCGCTTTTTTGGCCCGGAGGTGCTTTAGTTAACCGTATCGGGCTTAGTGTTCAAGTCGGATTTAGTCTCAAGCTCAACGGCCCTCAGATTTTCAAATTGGCTCTGATGCGCTTTGTGTCGGTATGACCCGTGGCTGGCGACATGGCCACTTACGCGTAAGGTCGATACGACTAGCTGGCAATATAGGCTCTTACGCTTTAGGGTTGTACAACATTTAATGTAACGGGCGACTTGGGCTCTTACGCTTAAGGTTGGTAAAACCTTTAATGTAGCGGGCGACTCGAGCTCTTATACTTTTTTGGCTCGGAGGAGCTTTAATTGACCGTATCGGGCATAGTTTTTAAATTTGACTTGAGGCGCATTGTGTCGGTATGACCCGTGGCTGGCGACTTGGGCTCTTACGCGTAAGGTCGATACGACTAGGTGGCGACTTGGGCTCTTACGCTTTAGGTTGGTACAACCTTTAATGTAGTGGGCGACTTGGGTTCTTACGCTTTAGGTTGGTGGAACCTTTAATGTAGCGGGCGACTGGGGCTCTTACGCTTTTTGGCCCAGAGGCGCTTTAGTTAACCGTGTCGGGCTTAGTGTTCAAGTCGGGCTTCGCTCGAGCTCAACGGCCCTCAGGTTTTCAAATTGGCCCTGAGGCGCTTTTTGTCGGTATGACCCGTGGCTGGTGACTTTGTCTTACGCGTAAGGTCGATACGACTAGCTAGCGATTTGGGATATTATGCTTTAGGTTAATACAACCTATAATGTAGTGGGCGACTCGGGCTCTTACGCTTTTTTGGCCCGGAGGCTCTTTAGTTAGGTGTATCGGGCTTAGTCTCCGAGTCGGGTTTCGGCTCGAGCTCAATGGCCCTCAAGTTCTCAAATTGGCCTTGAGGCTCTTTATGTCGGTAAGACCCGTGGCTGGCGACTTGCGCTCTTACACGTAAGGTCTATACGACTAGCTGACCATTTGGGCTCTTACATTTTAGGTTAATACAACCTTTAATGTAGCGGGTGACTCGGGCTCTTACGTTTTTTTGACCTGGAGGCGCTTAGTTAACCATATCGGGCTTAGTCTCTGAGTCGGGTTTCAGCTCGAGCTCAACACTCCTCAGGTTTTCAAATTGGCCCTGAGGCGCTTTGTGTCGGTATGACCCGTGGCTGGCGACTTGGGCTCTTAAGCGTAAGGTCGATACGACTAGCTGGCGACTTAGGCTCTTACGCTTTAGGTTGGTACAACCCTTAAAGTAGCGGGCGACTTGGGCTCTTACGCTTTAGGTTGGTAAAACCATTACGGTAGCGGGCGGCTCGGGCTCTTACGCTTTTTTGGCCCGGAGGCACTTTAGTTAACCGTATTGGGCTTAGTGTTCATGTCGGATTTTGGTTCGAGCTCAACGACCCTCAGATTTTCAAATTAGCCTTGACAGCTTTGTGTGGGTATGACCCCTAGCTGGCGACTTGGGCTCTTACACGTAAGGTCGATATGACTAGCTGGTGACTTGGGCTCTTATGCTTTAGGTTGGTACAACCTTTAATGTAGCGGACGACTCTGGCTCTTATGCTTTTTTGGCCCGGAAGCGCTTTATGTAATCGTATCGGGCTTAGTCCCTGAGTCGGATTTCGGCTCGAGCTCAATGCCCCTCAGGTTTTAGAATTGGCCCTGAGGTGCTTTGTGTCAGTATGACCCGTGGCTGGCGACTTGGGCTCTTACGCGTAAGGTCGATACGACTAGCTGGTGACTTAGGCTATTAGGTTTTAGGTTGGTACAACCTTTAATGTAGCGAGCCACTTGGGCTCTTACGCTTTAGGTTGGTACAACCTTTAATGTAGCGGGCGACTTGGGCTTTTACGCTATTTTGGCCCAGAGGCGCTTTACTAAATTGTATCGAGCTTAGTGTTCAAGTCGGGTTTCGGCTCGAGCTCAACGGCCCTTAGGATTTCAAATTGGCCTTGAGGCGCTTTGTGTCGATATGACCCATGGCTGGCAACTTGGGCTCTTACGCGTAAGGTCGATACGACTAGCTGGCAATTTGGGCTCTTACGCTTTAGGTTAATACAACCTTTAATGTAGCGGGCGACTCAGGCTCTTACGCTTTTTTGGCCCGGAGGCGCTTTAGTTAACTGTATCGGGCTTAGTCTCTGAGTCGGGTTTCGGCTCGAGCTCTATGGACCTCAGGTCCTCAAATTGGCCTTGAGGCGCTTTGTGTCGGTATGACCCGTGGATGGCGACTTGGGCTCTTACGCATAAGGTTGATCAAACTAGCTGGCGACTTGGGATCTTACACTTTAGGTAACCTTTAATGTAGCGGGCGACTTGGGCTCTTACGTTTTAGGTTGGTAAAACCTTTAATGTAGCGGGCGACTCGGGCTCTTATGCTTTTTTAGCCCATAGGCGCTTTAGTAACCGTATCGGGCTTAGTGTTCAAGTCGGATTTCGCTCGAGCTCAACGGCCCTCATGTTTTCAAATTGGCCCTGATGCACTTTTTATCGGTATGACCCGTGGTTGGGGACTTGGGTTCTTACGCGTATGGTCGATACGACTAGCTGACGACTAGGCTCTTACGCTTAAGGTTGGTACAACCGTTAATGTAGCGGGCGACTCCAACTCTTACCCTTTGTTGCCTCGGAGGAGCTTTAATTGACCGTATCGGGCATAGTTTTCAAATTGGACTTGAGGCGCATTGTGTCGGTATGACCCATGGCTGGCGACTTGGGCTCTTACGCGTAAGGTCGATACGACTAAGTGGCGACTTGGGCTCTTACGCTTTAGGTTGGTACAACCTTTTGATGTAGTGGGCGACTTGGGTTCTTACGCTTTAGGTTGGTGGAACCTTTAATGTAGCGGGAGATCGGGGCTCTTATGCTTTTTTGGCCTAGAGGCGCTTTAGTTAACCGTGTCGGGCTTAGTTTTCAAGTCGGGTTTCGCTCGAGCTCAACGGCCCTAAGGTTTTCAAATTGGCCCTGAGGCACTTTTTGTCGGTATGACCCGTGGCTGGTGACTTTGGATCTTACGCGTAAGGTCGATACGACTAGCTGGCGATTTGGGTTATTACGCTTTAGGTTAATACAACCTATAATGTAGTGGACGACTCGGGCTCTTACGCTTTTTTGGCCCGTAGGCTCTTTAGTTAGGTGTATCAGGCTTAGTCTCCGAGTCGGGTTTCGGGTCGAGCTCAATGGCCCTCAAGTTCTCAAATTTTCCCTGAGGCTCTTTATGTCGGTATGACCCGTGGCTGGCGACTTGCGCTCTTACACGTAAGGTCTATACGACTAGCTGGCCATTTGGGCTATTACATTTTAGGTTAATACAACCTTTAATGTAGCGGGCAACTCGAGCTCTTACGCTTTTTTAACCCGGAGGCGCTTAGTTAACCATATTGAGCTTAGTCTCTGAGTCGGGTTTCAGCTCGAGCTCAACACACCTCAGGTTTTCAAATTGGCCCTGAGGCGCTTTGTGTCGGTATGACCCATGGCTGGCGACTTGGGCTTCTACGCGTAAGGTCAATATGACTAGCTGGCGACTTAGGCTCTTACGCTTTAGGTTGGTGTAACCTTTAAAGTAGCGGGCGACTTGGGCTCTTACGCTTTAGGTTGGTAAAACCATTAAGGTAGCGGGCGGCTCGGGCTCTTACGCTTTTTTGGCCCAGAGGCACTTTAGTTAACCGTATTGGGCTTAGTGTTCAAGTCGGATTTTGGCTCGAGCTCAACGACCCTCAGATTTTCAAATTGTCCTTGAGCATCTTTGTGTCGGTATGACCCCTGGCTGGCGACTTGGGCTCTTACGCGTAAGGTCGATATGACTAGCTGGCGACTTGGGCTCTTATGCTTTAGGTTGGTACAACCTTTAATGTAGCGGGCGACTCAGGCTCTTATGCTTTTTTGGCCCGGAGGCGCTTTATGTAACTGTATCGGGTTTAGTCTCTGAGTCGGGTTTCGGCTCGAGCTCAACACCCCCCAGGTTTTAGCATTGGCCCTGAGGCGCTTTGTGTCAGTATCACCCGTGGCTGGCGACTTGGGCTCTTACGCGTAAGGTCGATACGACTAGCTGGCGACTTAGGCTATTATGCTTTAGGTTGGTACAACCTTTAATGTAGCGGGCCACTTGGGCTCTTACACTTTAGGTTGGTACAACCTTTAATGTAGCGGACGACTTGGGCTCTCACGCTTTAGGTTGGTAAAACCTTTAATGTAGCGGGCGACTCGGGCTCTTAAGTTTTTTGGCCCGGAGGTGCTTTAGTTAACCGTATCGGGCTTAGTGTTCAAGTCGTATGTTGTCTTGAGCTCAACGGCCCTCAGATTTTCAAATTGGCCCTTGAGGCGCTTTGTGTCGGTATGACCCGTGGCTGGCTAAATGGGCTCTTACGCGTCAGGTCGATATAACTAGCTACTAATTTTGGCTCTTATGTTTTAGGTTAATACAACCTTTAATGTAGCGGGCGACTCGGGCTCTTATACTTTTTTAGCCCGGAGGCGCTTTGGTTAACCATATCGGGCTTAGTCTCTAAGTCGGGTTTTGGCTCGAGCTCAACGGACCCCAGGTTCTCAAATTGGTCCTGAGCTGCTTTGTGTCGGTATGACCCGTGGCTGGTGATTTGGCTCTTACGTGTAAGGTCTATACAACTAGCTGGCGACTTAGGCTCTTACGCTTTATGTTGGTACAACCTTTAATGTAGCGGGCGACTTGGGCTCTTATGTTTTAGGTTGGTAAAACCTTTAATGTAGCGGGCGACTCGAGCTCTTACGCTTTTTTGGCCCGGAAGAGCTTTAATTAACCGTATCGAACATAGTGTCCAAGTTGGGTTTCGGCTCGATCTCAACGGCCCTCAAGTTTTCAAATTGGCCTTGAGGCGCTTTGTGTCAGTATGACCTGTGGCTGGTGACATGGGCTATTACGCGTCAGTTTGATACGACTAGCTGGCGATTTGGGCTCTTACACTTTAGGTTAATACAACCTTTAATGTAGCGGGCATCTCGGGCTCGTACGCTTTTTTGGCCCAAAGGCACTTTAGTTAACCGTATTGGGCTTAGTCTCCGAGTCGGGTTTCAGCTCGAGCTCAACGGCCCTCAGGTTCTCAAATTGGCCCTAAGGCGCTTTGTGTCGGTATGACCCGTGGATGGAGACTTGGACTCCTACGCATCAGGTCGATATGAACAGCTGGCGATTTTGGCTCTTATGCTTTAGGTTAATACAACCTTTAATGTACCGGGAGACTCGGGTTCTTATGCTTTTTTGGCTCGGAGGCACTTTAGTTAACCGTATCGGGCTTAGTCTCCTAGTCGGGTTTCGGCTTGAGCTCAACAGCCCTCAGGTTCTCAATTTGGCCCTGAGGCACTTTGTGTTGGTATGACCCCTGGCTAGCGACTTGGGCTCTTACGCTTTAGGTTGGTACAAACTTTAATTTAGCGGGCGACTCGGGCTCTTACGCTTTTTTATCCCGGAGGTGCTTTAGTTAACCGTATCGGGCTTAGTCTTCGAGTCAATTTCGGCTTGTGCTCAACGGTCCTCAAGTTTTCAAATATACCCTGAGGCGCTTTGTGTCGGTATGACCCGTGGCCGGTGACTTGGGCTCTTATGCGTAAGATCGATACGACTAGCTGGCGACTTGGGCTCTTACATTATAGGTTGTTACAACCTTTAATGTAGCGGGTCACTCGGGCTCTTACGATTTTTTGGCCCGGAGGCACTTAAGTTAACTGTATCGGTCTTAGTCTCCGAGTCGGGTTTCGGCTCAAGCTCAACGGCCCTTAGGTTTTCAAATTGGCCTGAGGCGCTTTGTGTCGGTATGACCCGTGGCTGGCGACTTGGGCTCTTACCCTTTAGGTTGGTACAACCTTTAGTTTAGCGGGCGACTTGGGCTCTTACGCTTTAGGTTGGTACAACCTTGAATGTTGCGGCGACTTGGTCTCTTACCCTTTTTTAGCCCGGAAGCACTTTAATTAACCGTATCGGTCTTCGTCTTCGAGTCGGGTTTCGGCTCGAGCTCAACGGCCCTCAGGTTTTCTAATTGGCGCTGAGGCACTTTGTGTTGGTATGACCTGTGGCTGAAAACTTGGGCTCTTACGCGTAAGGTCGATATGACTAGCTGGCGACTTGGGCTCTTACGCTTTAGGTTGGTACAAACTTTAATATAGCGGGCGACTTGGGGTCTTACGCTTTTAGGTTGGTACAACCTTTGATATAGCAGGCGACTTGGGCTCTTACGCTTTATGGCAACAGTCGTACGTCTCCGAGTTGCGTTAGTTTGGCCGGAGCCTTTCAGTCCCCGAGTGAGATAGCCATGGCTTCTATATCGAGGGTATGCCTTTTGGGTCTTACAAGTTCGATATATAGCCTTGACTTTGATATGGGGTTTATGCCTGTTTTAAGGCCTTACAAATTTGTACATGCCTTGCTTGAGGTCTTACAGTTTTTTTGTTGCCTCATGGAGAGCTTACGAGTTCGAAGTTTCTAGTCTTGGAGTCTTACGGCTTCGAGTTAGATAACTTGACGAGCCGACAGTCGGGGGCAGTCCCCTAGTCCTTTGTGTTGCCTCGAGGAGGGCTTATGAGCTTGAAGTTACCTGCACTAAGGTCTTACGGCTTTGAATTTGATAATCTAACGAGCCGGCTGTCAGGGGCAGTCCCCGAGTCGGGATTGATGTTGCCTCGAGGAGGGCTTATGCTGTTGATATTGCCTCGTGGAGGGCTTACGGGCTCGAAGTTACCTGCGCTGAGGTCTTACGGCTTCGAATTTTTGGCGACTCGATGGAGTGACTGTCGAGGACAATTCCTTTGTACCTGCTAAATTTTTGGCCTTGGGGTTGTCTCTTGTCAAAAGGTCAAACTTCCTTGATGTACAAAATGTTTTGACAGAAGGTACTTCTCTGATTACTTGGTACAAGTATACATGTTTTTTCCATTGAGGGTTCGATTATTCTATGCGGATACGGTTCATTCGATCGTTTGATCCGATGCATCATTCTCCTGTCAAGACCCTCTTCGGCATATTTCAGTGATCTCCTTGGGGGATGTCCCTCAGTATTCGAGGTTGATCGAAGAGAAGCCTTGAATACTTGGTGAGTTCTCCTTAGGTAGCATATGGATGTTGCCTCGTTAAAAACCTCGCCGTTAAAACCCATTTTGGGATAAAATCCGACGCGAGGGAAAAAGAGCGCAGTGCATGCTTTAAAACCTAAGGCCTTTGAGCTAGGGGATGTTTTGATTCCCTTTAGTCGCACACCTACGCCTTTTGTTAGTGTAAAAGCTTGAAGGAAAGAGGGAGAGGATTTTACCTTAGCAATAATAGCTCTTGAGCATTGATATGTTCTAATGGTTTGGCAGTTGCTCGCCTTCCATGGTGTCGAGCTTGTAGGATCCTTTGCCGATTACTCCGAGGACTCGGTACGGTCCTTCCCAGTTCGGGCCTAGTTTCCATTTGTTAGGGTTTTGAGTGCTTTGGGTGACTTTCCTTAGGGTTTTTGGCAGCCATCCGGACCAGTGAAGCATCTCGCTTCTCATCTAGCTCGAGGGTCAGCCTCATTGTATGAGTCTTTGGTGGAATGTCGTAATCTGGCGCTTGGCTCTACGATCTCAACCGGTATCAAAGCCTCGGAACCGTACACCAAAGAGAACAGTGTCTCTCTTGTGCTTGATTTAGAGGTTGTCTGATATGCCCATAGTACTTCGGGCAGCTTTTCTCTCCACTTTCCCTTCGCATTTTCTAACTTCTTTTTCAAGTTCCGAATGATGGTCTTGTTTGTGGATTCGGCTTGACCATTTGCACATGGGTGGTAGGGTGTCGATAGTATTCTTTTGATTTTGTGATCCTCAAGGAACTTTGTTATTTTGCCTTCGATGAACTGTTTCCCGTTATCACACGTTATCTCGTAGGGGATGCCAAATCAGCACATGATGTGATCCCATATGAAGTCAATGACTTCTTTTTCTCTTATCTTGTCACAGGCCTGTGCTTCCACCCATTTTGAGAAATAGTCAGTCATAAACAAAATAAATCTAGCTTTACCTGGTGCCGTTGGTAGGGGGCCTACTATGTCCATTCCCCATTTCATGAATGGCCATAGTGATAAGATTGAATGTAGTTGTTCACCGGGTTGGTGGATTATTGGCGCGAATCTATGACACTTGACGCATTTTTGGATGAATTCCTTGATGTCCCTTTCCATGTTGTCCCAGTAGTAGCATGCTCTGATCACCTTTTGAATTAAAGAATCGGCACCGAAGTGATTTTCGCAGGCGCCCTCGTGAATTTCTCGGAGCACGTAATCAGTGTCTCCTTGTCCCAAACATACTGCCAGGGGCCCGTCAAAGGTTCTTCTGTATAGAGCTCCACTTTCGTCGTGTGAAAATCGGGCTGCTCTGGTCCGAAAGGCCCTTGACTCTTTTGGATCTGTGGGCAGCTTCCCACTTGCCAAATAATCGATGTATTTGTTTCCAATCCCATGTTAGGCTGGTAGAGTTGATTTCGGCATGGCCTTCTTTGATCACCGATTTGGATATCTAAACAACATCCTCGGGGAGTACGTCATCTTCTTCCATGGATGACCCCAAGTTTCTGAGTGCATCGGCCTCGCTGTTCTGCTCCCGAGGTATGTGGACCAGAGTCCATTCTTTGAAATGATGCAAAATGGTTTGAAGTTTGTCTAGGTACTATTGCATCATATCCTCTCGAACCTCGAAGCTCCCGTTTTCCTGGTTCACTACCAGAAGGAAATCACATTTGGCTTCGACGGCTTCTGCTCCCAGGCCTTTGGCTTGTTCGACACCTGCAATCATAGCCTCATAATCGGCTTCGTTGTTAGTCAACTTTGCAGTTTTTATAGATTGTCTAATCACGCCACCTGCAGGTGGCTTCAGAACTATGCTGAGCCCGGATCCTCTCACATTCGAGGCACCGTCAGTGAATAAGGCCCACACCACCGTTGATGCAGGCATTTTTAGCAGAAGTTATTTTTCTACCTCGGGCACGAGGAAAGGTTGTCCATGAAGTCTGCCAGAATTTGGGACTTGATAGGCGTTCGGGGCTGATATTCAATATCCTACCCCCCGATCTCGATGTCCCACTTGGCCAACCGACGAGGAAATGTTGTTAAAACACATATATGGTTGCTTTGAAAATAAGGTTTCAATTTTCGAGATGCACTTATTAATGCAAGAGCTAATTTTTCTAAGTGTGGATACCTGGTTTTAGCATCTCCCAAGGTTCGACTTACATAGTAGACAGGGAATTTCGTACCTTGCTCATCTCGAACCAACACGCCACTTACTGCTACCTCGGATACTGCTAAGTACAAGTATAGCGTTTCATCCTCCTTTGGGGTGTGGTGAAAAGTCGGGCTTTGGAGATACCGTTACTCCTCCAAGGAACGCTGGCACTCCGGAGTCCACTCAAAGTTGTTTTTCTTTTTTAGTATAGAGAAAAAGTGATAGCTCTGATCTGATGACCTCGAGATGAATCAGCCCAATGACGCTATCCGCCCGTCAACCGCTGTACGGCCTTTACGTGGTTTACCACCATGATTTCTTTGATGGACTTTATTTTGTCGGGGTTTATTTCAATCCCCCTGTTTGATACCATGAAGCCTAAAAAATTTCCCAAACTTACACCGAAGGCGCATTTCTCGGGGTTGAGCTTCATGTTGTAGCTTCTAAGGATGTCGAAAGTTTCCTGCAAATGAGTCAAATGGTCTTCTGCACGCAATGACTTAACCAGCATGTCATCACTGTACACTTCCATGGATATTCCTATTTGATGTTTGAACATCTTATTAACTAGGCGCTGGCATGTGGCCCCTGCATTTTTTAGCCCGAAGGGCATTACATTGGAGCAGTATGTGCCATACTTCATGACGAACGAAATCTTTTCCCTGTCCTCGGGGTTCATTTGAATCTTATTACACCTGGAGTAAGCATCGAGAAAGGGGAGAGTCTCATGGCCGGCCGTGGGCAGCGGGAATGAATCTTTAGGGCATGCTTTATTTAAGTCCTTATAATGTACACACATTCTTAATTTGTTCCCTTTCTTGGGGATCACTACTACATTGGCCAACCACTCGGGATATTTTAATTCCCTAATGGACCATATTTTAAGGAGTTTTGTTACCTCGTCTTTGACAAACACATGCTTTACCTCAGCCTGAGCCCTCCTTTTTTGCTTCACCGGTTTGAACCTGGGGTCGACGCTCAATCGATGGGTGGTCATTTCTGGGGAGATCCCTGTCATATATAATTGGGACTAAGCAAAGCAATCAATGTTTTCAATATGAAATTGAATGAGTTGTTTCCTGAGTTCGGGGGTTAATCCCATTCCCAGGTATACCTTATGATATGGTAGGTGTTTCATCAAAATGGCTTGTTCCAGCTCTTCCACCGTTGATTTTGTTGCGTCCGATTCTTCGGGGACAACGAAGGATCGAGGGGTGAGGAAGTCTTCCTCTCCATCCACGGGGATCTGTCTATATTCCGACCCCTCCGAGGTGGAATATACGGGCTCTGGCGCCACGTCGCGTACCGCGAACATTTCCTTTGTCGCGTGTTGTTCACCATACACTCTTTTCATGCCATTTGCGGTTGGGAATTTCAACATCTGGTTGAGAGTCGACGGTACCGCCCTGATGCTGTGTATCCATGGCCTTCCCAGCAGGGCGAATGACATAAAACCTAGTGATTCGAAATGTACCAGACACATCGACTGGGAGGATGATTTCCCCCTTCTTTGTTTCTCTCTCCATGTTAAACCCTCTGAGGGCATTAGAATCGGGTACGATTTGGTCAAGCATCTTGAGCTGCTCCACTATCCCGAATCTTATTTTATTGGCCGAGCTACCTGTATCCATGAGCACATGCTTAATTTAAACGCTATTCAAGAGGAAAGAAATTACCAGCGCATCGCTATGCCGTTGAGACAATGTTTCGACATCTTCCTCTCTGAACACAATAGTTCCTTTAGGTATGCAACTTTGAGTTTGTTCTTTCGTGGTGGTGGGCACTTTGGCTCGCTTGAGCACGGGTTCTTGCGGTTCGTGGCCCTCAGGATCGTTGTTTTCACGCGCGTTTACTGAGTTAGACATTTTCTGACCTAAAAGTGAAGATCTTTGGACAAGAAAAAGTGTGAAGAATAACTTGTGTTTTTAGAAAACCAGCACTAAAACAATCACTATTATTTTTAGCCCCACGGTGGACGCTAGACTGTTTACCGTGAAAATGGTAATTACAATTAAATTTGATTGTGTGGTTCTAAAAATATGTGATTTATTTTAATACCAGTTGTTAGGCAATAGATGCTAAATATAGGTGAATAAAGTTCAAGAATGACAAAGGGAAGCAAAGATATGCCGACTGAGCTACTGAGGGACGGGGTCTCGAGTTGATCGAAACAGGGCCTCGAGGTCGGGCTCGAGAGCTTGATGGAGAGTTTTTGGTGGGTTAATAAATGCTTAATGGGCCTCGAAAGTGGCCTCTTTATGATCAATAATAAGTAGTAAATGATGAACTATAAATGAAACAGAATAAATGTAAGCAGTAAATCACTAGAATAATTGCAGAGAATGTTTAAGTTAGAGAGCAGAGAATGTTGTTGTTCTTGTATTAAATATCATATGTGTTACAAAGTGACAAGGGTCCCTTTATATAAGAAGGGGAATCCCAACATAGTACATGTGTTATTATTACGAAGAAATACAGATGGTACAACTATTTAATGTAAAGAGATGTGGCTGGTACAACTATTTAACGCCACGGTACGGCCTTGTACTATTTTGTGTACTTTTGTCAGCTTTGAGCACGTGCCCCTTGGTAATTTCCCGCCCTTCTATGTTGGCCTATAATATGCACTATCTCAGGGTCGAAGACCTTCAATATGCATTGCCCCGATGTCGAGGACCTCTGATGTGGATTACCTCGATATCGAGGACCTTCGATATAGGCTGCTTCGAGGTTGAGGACCTCCGATGTGCATTTCCTCGAGGTCGAGGACCCGCGATATGCCTTGATACCAGAGCTCGGGCCATCGAGTCTTCTAAGAGTCGAAATGACCATAAAATTGGGCTCTCTGATTTTAGCCGTATATAAATACATTTCAGGTGTTATATGAGGTCTTTTTGGGAAATATTATACACCAAATTGAAGTTCTTGGAATTTAGTTTCTAAATCTCTTAACCACTCATTAATACGACATCTGAACCAAACATATAAGCGTCAGAAGAAGGACAAATGCTAGGGTTTCAAGCTAGCACCTCTTTGACTTTTCAAAAGTTGATATATATAGGGGTTTTAAATCGTCTTTCTCTTCATTTTTCATAGAACACGACTAGAGAATGCCCAAGAACTTACCCTTAAGCCTCTACAAGGGTTCCAAAGAAGATTAACATCTCAGATACGAAATCAAGAAGCGATTATATTAGAACAATCTATACGACGTAAGTATTGCTATATAGCCTCTCTTTTGCTTTGTAGTTTGAGTTTTTAAGGTACTTCATAGTTAAGAAAATGCCTACTTTCTGTATTTAATATTTTAAATGTCAGGGTAGGTTGATATATTCGTTTCCTAATAGTTATAACTCATAGGACGCTGGTCAGAAGTTGTGAGTTTAATTTATTTCACTTTACGATGTTTTGGCGGATAAAAGGTGTGGAGAAACACCATATAATGACAGAATGATGGGTTGGTCATTCGTCGTTACATTTTTTAGGTTGTTTGACACTACTTTGGTTGTCGTTTTCTGTATGAAGTGATTAGGGTGTGTGGGTTGTTTTGTGGTATATTTTGTGTTCTTGTTGTTGTTGTTGGTATATATTATTGGAGGAGGGCCTTGTTACATGGGAGATGCTCCCCAAATTTACGTAAACGAGCTACTAGTTTAAGTTGCAGACTTAGCCTTTACTCAGCCCTGATTTTGAATCTCCTTATGCTGTGGTAGATTGAGTTATGTTGTTTAAGGAATTTCTTGCAAGGTATTAAGGAATCAATGTAGTTAAGGTATGTTAAGGCTAAACCTTTCCTTCATTTTGACATGATCATGTAACTACAAGCATTTGATAATGATGCATAAAGAAAAGTTCTTATTCCTGAATTTATGTACATGATCCTACTCTCATAATCTACAATATTCTTCCTTATCGGGACTTTATATTCAGTTAAGTATTGTATTCTTTTAGTCAAGAGAGCAAAGAGTTTGTATATGTAGAGTATTACAATATATTCACCACCACCAAGCTATAATCGGTGGGCATACCCCTATTGGGGAACCTCTGATCAGATGGTAAGTTATATATCGAGCTTAATATGGACGAATGCCTAAGAGTGAGCCCAGAATGGATGAGATACAGAGTCTAGTATGGCCGAGCGCCTTTGAGCCAGCCAACTACGGCAGAGCAGTTACACATACCGAGCCTTATAGGGTCGGACATTAATTTTACTTATTATATTGATTGAGATGATTCAGTATCAGCAGGTAAGCATATCTTTAATTATATTTGACTCCCAGGTACTTTAAGTTATTATATTATCAGTTCAGTTTCAGCTTTTAGTTATTTTGTTGCCTTACATACTCGGTACATTATTTTGTACTGACTTCCCTTTTGTTGGGGATGCTGCATTTCATGCCTTCAGGTCTGATAGACGGCTAGATAGACCTTCCTAGTAGACAAAGTCAAACATCAGCTTGGTTGGTAAGCTCCACTTCCTCAGAGTTACCAGGTCTATACCTTGGAGTCCATTTTATATATACAGGTTTGGTGGGTAGGTCGAGGCTTTGTCCCGACCATGATACATTTCAATTATCTCTATAGACTTGTAGACGAGTCCTGTATTTTTTTTTTATATCGGTATTGTGGCTTTACCAGCCCTATATAGATGTTTAGTTTGGTATTGCTGGTTGTAGATGTTATTTTCAGATGATTCAAAACATGGCATCATCGGCCTAAGTTAAGGGTTACCCCTCCAGAGTTCACAGTTGTAGAGTTGTATGCTCGAGCCGAGTATAGCACCGGGTGCTGGCCACGTCTCTTCAGGTTTGGGGCGTGACAAACTTGGTGTCAGAGTAGTTCTATCCTAGGAAGTCTACAAACCGTGTCTAGTAGAGTCTTTTTATGGGTGTGTTGTGCACCATACTTACGAATGTATATTCTTGAAGATGAAAATCCTTGTGATTGAATTGATTGGTTGATGTTGCTATCAAATATGATTGTGCGGTGGGATCGGGTTGCACGCCGCAACAGAAGAAATAAGGGTGGAATGTGAATTGTACGGTGGGATCGGGTTGCACGCCGCAACAGAAGAAATAAGGGTGGAATGTGAATTGTACGGTGGGATCGGGTTGCACGCAGGAACAGAAGAAACAAGGGTGGACTTTGAATTGTACGGTGGGATCGGGTTGCACTCCGCAACAAAGAAACAAGGGTGGAATGTGAATTGTACGGTGGGATCGGGTTGCACGCCGCAATTGAAGAAATAAGGGTGGAATGTGAATTATACAGTGGGATCGGGTTGCACGCCACAACGGAAGAAATAAGGGTGGAATGTGAATTGTACAGTGGGATCGGGTTGCACGCCGCAACAGAAGAAATAAGGGTGGAATGTGAGTTGTCCGGTGGGATCGGGTTGCGCGCCACAACAAGAGAATGATTGAAATAAGAAACTGTGGAACTCCCATTTGTGTTTTCTGTATCTCTGTGCAGTATTTGTTTGGTTTCTTTGATTGTCTCCTATTATATTATTTGATTTTACTTAGAGTAAAGCCTGTTCATACATACTAGTACTATTCCATGGTACTAACGTCCTTTTTTTCCGGGGAAGCTACATCTTTTATATGGATGTAGGTGGTTCTATAGCAGGTAGCTCGGTTCGTCGATAGTGGTGCCTTCCTTTCATCTCCTCAGCAGTTCTGGTGAGCCCCACTTCCATTCGGGGTCGTGCGTGGTTTGTGCCATCTTCTTTTCTATATTTTGTTCTGTTAAGGTATAGCCGGGGCCTTGTTGCCGGCAAGTTTATATACTCTTCTCCGTATCTTTAGAGGCTCCGTAAACATTATGTGGGTTGTATATATGTATTTGGGGTAGTTATCGTACTCGTTTGTAATCAAGATTCCGTATCGGGGGTGTTGTATTTTAGAATGTATGTTTTGGGAAGATTAAATGTTGAAAATGTTAAAAGAGGAAATTTGACTTATGTTGTAAACGCATGATTTGATTCTATTTTGTTGTTTCACTTATAAATGTACATTATGAACACGGGGAAATGCGTTGCATAGGAAAGGCAATCCAGGTCCGCTTGACCGGGTTCATACGGTTAGGCGCCGGTCTCGCCCCTCGGTTTTGGGGCGTGACAAACTTGTTAGTTTGAGTAGTTAGAGATAGAAATTGTTTTTTGAAAAAAATTTAAAATTTTTGATTCCCGACAATTGATACCATATTGACATGCTTCTAGAGGGATTAAAATCGAAAGAAAGAGACAAAAAGGATTTTCTTGTGTAGGTAGTGTAGCAATTACCCCTTAGTTTTCTTTGTGTCTCAGTTCTTTTCCAGGTGATTTTGTTTGAACCGGATGTAGTTAGTTTTTATTTTTGTTAGGAGTAGGAAATCTTGTGTTATGGTTTGAAATGAAAGCAATGTCTCTTGACTTTATTATGCCTTGAGAATAGCGAGTGCTTTAGTTATGAAGCTTAGGCTCATTTTTTGGGGTGTGTGGAACTACTCTCTATTGTTGTATGAAGGCACATGATTCACAAAGTAAAGGTAATGCGTTGACCTCTATGTTAGAGTAAGTGAGTAGGTTGTGAAAAATGTGTGTTGCTTTTGAGCCAAATATTGATGCGAAGATATTACGTTAGAGTTCTTAATCAGTTTCAATCATTCTTGGTGTGATGAGTAAGGAGAGTTGTTTAAAAAGCCCATGTCTTTCTGTAAAGTGTAGTTTGATTGCTCGAGGACGAGCAACGATTTAAGTGTGGGGTGTTGATGGTAGGCAATAATCTCGTGTTTTAGTCGCTTATTGCACTCTAATTCACTTCACTCTATGGTGTTTGAGCTTTAACTATTAGTGTGTTGTACTTATTGTGTGTTTTATGCCTTCTAGGAGTCATTCCAAGTTATGTAGATGTTGTGGAATTAATTCGAGCTATTTGGAGCTTTGAAGTATGAGTAAAATCTCAAAGGGTTAAGTCGGGATCGTGTTCGAGGGTCGAGGATCACTTCTAGACATCAAAAATCAAGGAATAATCAAGTGCTAAAGAAATACATTAGTGCAACGCACAGTACGACGCAGCAGTGCAATTTTGTGTTAGAAATTGAAAAGGTACAAAGACTGGGGTTTTGTGGTATGTTAGGAAAATTTTGGTTCTGTTGCCGGGGATTGGTAATCAATAGTGTTTGAAATAGTTGTAGTGCTAATTCAAGAATTTTTATTTTTATTTTATTTTTCTTTTTTATGTTTGGTGTTATTTAACTCTATGCAGGTTACAAGTAAGAGTGGTGCATGACTCGATCTTCTGGGAAAGAAGTGCAACCATAGGAACCAGAGATCAAAAAACAACTACGATAGTTGAGGAAGGAAAGAAATCTCACCGAGACTTTAGAGAAGGTTGGGAAATCCTCAACCAAGGAAACTACGGCTCGAGATAATGATAATGTAGATTTGGCTACAAGAGAGGCAGCCCAGCAAAGAGAAACAGTTGCATAGGATGCGGGGGAAGCAACTATTAGGGATGCACATATTTTCTATGAAGAAGAGAGGGCGCGGAGAATCTCTCAAAATTAGCCCTTGACAGTAGCCCTGTTCGGAAACATAGCTCCCTGTGTTGGAGACCACTTGGCGTTTATGCTAGACCGGTCTACAATCAAGGATTATCAAGTATTAGACCACCTCAAGTTGTAGCTAACAATTTCGAGTTGAATCAGGAGTTGCTTTAGACCCTTCAGAATTGTTGTGTCTTCAGAGAAAAGCCAAACATAGATCCAAACAACCATCTAATGGATATCGAGGAGATTATGAACACCTTTCAATACAATAGTGTGTCATAAGATGATGTTTACTTAAGGGCTTTCCCCTTCACACTCAAAGATGATGCAAAGCAGTGGCTTCGAAGCTTGCCTAGCGGATCGATTATAACATGGGATGAGATGACCAGAAAATTTCTTCATAAATATTTCTCATCAGCTAAGACGGGAAAGTTCAGGAGAGAAATCCATAACTTCTGCCAGGAAGAGACTGAAACTATTTTTTAAACTCTGGATGCAACTCCTGGATTTTTGGTATGGATTGACACCGGCCTCACGTAGAACATTGAGCAGTGCATCTGGAGGCCCGTTGATGATGAAGACTCTAATGGAGATAGTTACAATTCTTGACGAGTTGTCTGAAGATGCAAATTAGTGGCCCTCTGAGAGTGCTGAAAGAAGAAAATCAACTAGTGTTCACCAAGTTGATGCTAATACATATGTGCAGGTATATTTTGATGCTATGGCTAAATAAATACGAAAGATGACCTTAGCCTCGATACAAATTGAGCCTCGTGTAGCATGTGATATATATGTGGAACAGAACACCCTACTCATAAGTGCCAAGCCTTAACTGAGGAAGTAAATGTTGTGGGAAATTATAACTTCAATGCTATGGGTCAGAAGCACCCCAGCTTTTCATGGAGTTCACCTAGGGGTACCGCAAATGCATGGCAACTAAATAACCCTAGATTTCAGGGACAAAGAGCTCCGGGTTTTGTGAATTAGCCGAGGATGCAATTTTAGCCTCAACAATCCAATCAACCTGGTCTAGAAGATCTAATGAAGGTCTTTATTGTCATGACAGATGAGAGGCTAGATGCTCATGTGGCAGCAATTCGAAATCTAGAGAAGCAAGTGGGACAAATTACAACAATATTATCTGAGAGGGTCCGAGGAACTCTCAATGCTGATACTGAGAGAAATCCCAAAGAAACAATGAATGTTGTGACCTTGAGAAGCGGGCAAGTATTGAAAGATCTCGCTCTATTCCAAAAAGAGGTGATACCTGGAAAAGAAAATGGGGTGAAACTGAAAATTGAAGTTGATAAGAAGAAGAATGGCAAGAAGGGAGCGGACAAAAAATAAGAAGGAGGAAACTTCAAGAAGGGAGGACTCTAATGAGAGTGAGCATATGCCTTCTCTACTTGTCGAAGCTATCCAGCCCCTCGGACGACATAGCGAGTCCCTCCCTGGAATATGTAGCAATGACATGTCGAATTGCTCCAACTGTTAGAACTGCTAGAGTCTGATATCTGTGAGCCATCTGCTCTAGTGTATGAGTAGCCGGAGTATGGGCTCCTTCCCCCAGCCTGATAAATAGATCGTGCCATAAGGACGAACCGGCCTAGGCCATACTTTCAATAAGGCCCAGCAGGCGGACTAGAGCATCCAAAAATATCGAGGTAGCAATGAACCCTTACAGGACCTGAGCTGGTCCAACTGGCGCGGTCTGAATAGGAACCTCCTCATCCAGCTCTATCCGATGCTCTGCAAAAGGTATTGCTGCACGCGCTCTAGGCTGAGCTTTGCCTCTGACTCCAGCCCTACCTCGGACCCGGCCTCTACCCCTAGTAGTGGCAGCAACCTAGGGCTCTGGCTCCTGATTGGTTGTGGATGTTGTGTGTGTCCTCACTATCTATTAGAGAAAAAGAATAGAATGATTCAAACTTCAGTGATAGAATAAAGTCGCCCAATAAAGAAAGAAGTAAGTGACATTTCCAAAAGCCTTATAGCCTCTAGAAGATAAGTACAGACATCTCCGTACCGATCCTCCAGAATCTACTAAGCTTGCTCATGAATCGTGAGACCTAGACAACCTACTGCTCTAATACCAACTTTTCACGACCCAAAATCCCAACTGCGGGGCCATGATGGAGCCTAACATTGAATGTCAGGCAAGACAACACTACATATAATACGAAATAAAGAAAAACAATAAATATCTTATAAGTGTTCAATAATATAACATAAACCACCCAAAGAGTTGGTCTCACAAGTACATGAGCGTCTAGATCTAGCTAAATACAAGGTTTGAAATAAATACAACACTATCCGAAATGAGGAAAGAGTACAAATAAATAGGGAAATGACTCCAGGGTTAGCGAACAAAATGCAGCTCTACATCGAATAACTGACTGGTAGCTTCTATTTACCTCTAGGGTGTCCTCTGGTACCAATGTCAAAATATGCACAAGAAGTGCAGAAGTGTAGTATGAGTACAACCGGCCTAATTTACTCAACAAGTGTCGAGCCTATCCCTGACGAGGTAGTGACGAGGCTAAGGCAAGACACCTACTAAAAGTCTGTCTATATATATGTGTGTGTGTGTGTGTGTGTGTGTATAAAGCAACATAAATAAAAAATAAAGCATTAAAAACAATAATGAGGAAGGAACATATAAAAGGGACAACAAACGAAACAATAAACAAAGATCCACCAAGTAAGTCTTTTTCCGAAATAAGCAACTAAACCTCCAAGTTCAACTCATAATTCAGGTATCAAGTAAAGTCAATGAGATCAACAAATTTCACGGCATCACTTTTTGTGACTTTACTCTCATTCTCACCATATAATATAAATAAAGCATGTGCATGGCATCACCCTTCGTGGTTTTACTCTCTTCCTAATAAGATATGATAAAAGCAGTGGCACGGCATAACCCTTCGTGCTTTAGTCTCACATTCACTCAAGCAATGATATCAATATGACAATATGGCACGGCAACACCCTTCGTGCTTTTACCAAGCAACAATAACAACCCAAGTATCAAACAAGGTGGGAAGCAAATTTTGACTTCCACCATGGTGGTAGAATGAGCAAATTCGACTTTCAATATTACCATAACAACAACACGAGCAATAAGCACGAAAGAGAACACTTTAAAGAATAAAAAATCTAACAACAACATGGTGCAGATAAGACAAACTTCACCCGCATGCTTTAAGCCATGACGGCGTATATA
The DNA here is from genome assembly GCA_005239525.1 of Nicotiana knightiana. NCBI lineage: Eukaryota > Viridiplantae > Streptophyta > Magnoliopsida > Solanales > Solanaceae > Nicotiana > Nicotiana knightiana. Next base: position 76,695 of record MDKJ01132513.1, read on the forward strand.
TACTCGTCACATTACATATATGTCGTCCCCACACATAGTTCATGTAGCAAATAGAACAAAAAAATCCTAATTCCCTCAAGTCAAATTTAACCACGACACTTACCTCACTCTGCAACTAAATCAACAATCAAACACTGCCTTACCATAAAAACAATCCTCCAAAATAACTGAATCTAGCCAATTATTGATCAAACAATTCAAAATAAGATTTAGGAACTACCCACGAATAAAAAAGGTTCAATTTTGATCATTTTTTAAAAAGTCAACAAAAGTCAACTCTAGGCTCGCTTCATCGAAATCTGAGATTCGGACCAATGAATTTGGGAAGAAAAAAGTACTTCAAAAATCGCCACGAGAGTCCCGATTTTTCCCTATTTTACCCAGATGCATATATTGCAATTGCTAACTCTTGTTTGCAATTATGATGTCTTCAAATGCGACACACTGATCAGAAAGGCGATTAGTGCATAAGGCCTACTGAAGTCACAAATGTGACATACACATCGCAAATGCGAAGCTTAATCCCTTGGCACTATGTCACAAATGCAACCTCAACTGAGTTCGCAAAAGCAAACTATTAGTGAAGTACTCGACGTAGCCCATTTTCACAAGTATGATTATTTTACCACAAAAGTGTGGCTTGCAAATGCGAGCTAGACCTTGCAAATGCGAGATCAGCATACTTGCAATAGAAACTCCTAAGCACCAACAGTTGCAAACCCATCTGTAACACACTCAAAACTCACCCGATCCCCTCGGGCATCAAAATTAATAGGAACACGAGTGTAATAACATCCTAAAAACTTGCTCTCCACCTCAAATCATCAAAACAACATCAAACAACAAGAATCGATCATGAAAACTCAAGATTTCAACTTGAAAACTCAATATTCAAATTTTTTCAAGTAATGCGTCTAAAAATGTTCGGGTCACCTGGGATCCCAACCAAATATGCATACAAGTCCAAAAATATCATACGAATCTACCTGTATCGTCAGAATACCGATCCAAGATTGCATACCAAAAAAATATTGATCGTGGTCAATCCTAGTCTCATTTTAAGTCAAAACCCACATTTTCTACAAACGTTTACGTAAAAACATTCTAGAAAATGACATGGACCATGCACGCAATCAATATACATCAAATAAAGCTATAGAATCTCTCGGAATACTGAAATTAGGGCTAGTACTCAAAAGGACCTATCGGGTAGTCACAGTATTATACATATATTATACTTTTGCCAATTATTTTTAATTTAAGTGATTGGATGAACAATTATTTTGGTCATAGAAAATGCCATATGTTTTCAATTAAAAAATCCCAATTTGACTACATATTTGGATAGTCAATTGTAATTCAGCCTCGTACTTATAACTGCCATCAACGGTGAACCACGGTTGGACCAGTGGAACTCGTTCTTATCACACAACTTTGAAATAGAGACCATAATCAAAATCAAGTTGTTCCATTGTCAGAGGTAAGGTTGCAAGTATTGCCAAATTGTACCAACTTATTTAGTCTAATTATGACAATTACTTTCCCGTCGGTGGTGTGGTACAGAAGGTACAATACAACAAAGCGCTCCAACTTGCTCAGAATCGAAGACGTGGGGTTCCTCTAATTCATAGCAATCAATTTCAATTTTGTCTTAGAAACGTTTTCAATCACATTGGGAAAAGATTTCTTGGTTGGTCTAAATTCCAGAGACATCACAAAAATATTCGAAGTTTCTGCTTCCTATTTGAACAAGGAATACATAGAGTATTGCTCCAGCTCATCGCAATCCATAATCGCCGGTTAGAGTTCTGTTAACTTCATGGGCTGCAATCCAGGTTCTATTGTTCCGCTCTTATTTGGATATTTTAATCGTTTGATATTTTAGCGTAATTTTATCTCCTTTCCTGCCTATTTTGTTCTTGAATCTTTAGTTAGTATTTTCCCTAGCATTGTCAAAATTAATTGCATTAGTTGCTTTGCCTACTTGTTTATATTGCTATCTGCCTGTTTACATCTTTATTTTGAATCGTATTTCAAATATCCTCTAGTAGTTTTGTTCTAGTTCTGCACATTTACTTTATGACCTTTAGTTGTAGATTATAGCCCCCTTTAGCTCTTGTATTGTATTTCTTCACCTATTTTCTATCCTTTAGTGTAGATTATAGTTCTGTTAGTTCCTTTGTTTTATTTCTTCACTTCTCTTTCTATCCTTTAGTTGTAGATTATAGATACTCTAGTTCCTTTGTTTTATTTCTTCGCCTACTTTTCTGACCTTTAGGTTTAGATTATAGTTCCCGTTAGTTCATTTACTTTATTTTTTCACCTGTTTTGCGACCTTTAGTGGTAGATTATATTTTGATAGTTCATTTTATTTTTGTTGCTTGATTTCATGAGAGTGCTTACGTAGTGACTCCTAGATTATAGTAGATTCGGTGAACGATGGTAGGGTAAGGTATTGTCCTCGGGGATGTCAGCGTGGGGCGGGGAAGGGGGGTGTAAGGGGGTAAGAGGGCTAATGGAACTGCTAGGCAGAGAGTGGGGTCTTGGAACATAGGAACTTTGACTCCAAAATCTGTAGAGTTAGCGAAGATTCTCGAGAAAAGGAATATTAATATAGCTTGTGTACAATAGACTAGGCGAGTAAAACATACGGCGCGGGATGTGGGCAGTTTCAAATATTGGTATTCTGGGAGGGTGGGGGTAGGAACGGGGTAGGTATCTTGGTTGATAAGGACCTCCGTGAAATAGTGGTGGAGGTTAGGAGGGTGAATGAAAGGCTGGTGACTATTAAGCTTGTTGTTGCAGGTTTTAGTTTGAACATAATCAGTGCGTACGCACCCCAAGCATGCATGAATGAGGAAGTCAAGAGGCGTTTCTGGGAGGATTTGGATGAGATGGTGGATGGTATCCTGCATATCGAGAAGATTTTTAAAGGAGGAGATTTGAACGGCCACATTGGAGCGACGTCTGGGGGATATGATGATGTGTATGGTGTCTTTGGTTTTGGAGATAGAAATGGAGGAGGAACGTCTCTGCTGGACTTTACTAGAGCATTTGATTTGGTGATAGCAAAACCGAGTTTCCTGAAGAAGAGGGAGCATTTGGTCACCTTCCGGAGTTCGTTGGTCGAGACTCAGATTGATTATTTACTTTGCAGGAAGTCCAATAGAGGACATTGCACGGATTGCAAGGTCATCCTGAGTAAGAACCTCTTGACCCTTTATAGGCTCCTGGTCATGGACCTTAAGATCACGAGGAAGAGAAGGAAGGGGGAAATATATAGTCAACATCAGATCAATTGTGGAGCCTTGACAGAAGCTAAAGCGTAGGAATTGGGGGTCAAGTTGGTGACTATGGGGGCTTGGAGGAGTAGTGGGGATGCAAGCTCTATGTGGACCACGACTGCGCAAAGCATTAGGGAATCCACGAGAGAGGTATTAGGGGTCTCAAAGGGTTACTCTTGTGGTCACAAGGGAGACTGGTGGTGGAATTGAGAGGTGCAAGGAAAAGTGAAATCCAAGAAAGTAGCGTAACTGAAACTAGTGGAAAGTGTAGACGAGGAGGATACGAGAGCGAGTTGGGAGCATTATAAGTTGGCTAAGAAAGAGGAGAAGCTAGCAGTTACGGCGGCCAAGACTGCATCTTTTAATCGTATGTATGAGGAACTCGAGGGCCGAGGTGTGGATAAGAGGTTTTTTAGGTTATCCAAGGCGCAAGAAAGGAAGGCGCGTGACTTGGACCAAGTAAAGTGCATCATGGACAAATAAGGTAGTGTTTTTTTGGATGAGGGGCTTATCCGTCGGAGATGGTAGACCTACTTCCATAATCTCTTGAACGAGGAGGGGGACAGAAGCATTGTACTGGCTGATTTGGAACTATTCGGGAGTCGTTGTGACTTTGAGTATTGTAGGCAGATTAGAATTGATGATGTTGAGGGGGCTATGCGTAAGATGAGTAGGGGCAAAGCGACCGGGCCAGATGATATCCTGGTGGAGTTTGGAAGAGTGCGGGTAAGGCATGCTTGGAATGGCTCACCGGGATATTTAATGTCATTTTTAGAATAAAGAAGATTCCCGAAGAGTGGATGTGGAGCACGATGGTTCTTGTATACAAGAACAAGGGAGATATCAAAAATTGCAATAACTATCGGGGTATCAAGCTTCTTAGCCATACTATGAAAGTCTGGGAGAGAGTGGTAGAGCTAAGGATGAAGAGGAGTGTGTCTATTTCCGCGAATCAGTTTGGATTTATGCCGGGGCGTTCAACTACATAAGCCATCTACCTTGTTAAGAGATTGATGGAGCAGAATAGGGAGAGAAAAAAGGACTTGCATATGGTGTTCATTGAATTAGAAAATGCGTGCGATAAAGTTTTGAGGGAGGTTTTGTGGAGATGTTTGGAAGCTAGAGGTGTACATGCTGCCTACGTTACGTTGATTAAAAACATGTATGATGGAGTAAAGACCCTAGTGATGACGGCAGGTGGGGACTCAGACCATTTTCCAGTTATGATGGGGTTGTATCATGGGTCGGCACTCATCCCTTTTTTGTTTCCTCTGGTGATGGACGTATTGGCGCACCACATCCAAGGGGAGGTGTTGTAGTTCATGTTATTTGCAGATGATATTGTATTGATTGACGAGGCACGAGATGGTGTGAACACACAGTTAGAGGTATAGAGACAGACCTTGGAATCAAAAGGTTTCAAGTTGAGCAGGACCGAGACAGAATACTTGGAGTGTAAGTTCAGTGGCGAGACTCAAGGAGGGGAAGGAGAGGTGAGGCTGGACTTACAGTTTATCCCTAGGAGAGGGAGTTTTAAGTACCTCAGGTCTATTATTCTGGGGGTGGGGAGATTGATGATGATGTCACACACTGTATTAGGGCGGGATGGATGAAATGGAGACTCGCTTTCAGTTTTTTGTGTGACAAGAAGGTTCCACTGAAACTTAAGGATAAGTTCTACAGAGTGGTGGTCAGACCAACGATGTTGTATGAGACTAAGTGTTGGCCAGTCAAGATTGCTCATGTCTAGAATATGAAGGTAGCAGAGATGAGGATGTTGAGATGGATGTGTGGGCACACCAAGTTAGATAGGATCAGAAATGAGGTTATTCACGACATGGTGGGTGTGGCCCCTATTGAAGACAAGATGCGGGAAGCGCGGTTTAGGTGGTTTGGTCATGTGAGCAAGAAGGGCACAGACGTCCCGGTGAGGAGGTGTGAGAGGTTGATATTGGAGGGCCTATGGAGAGGTAGAGATAGGCCAAAGAAAAAGTAGGGAGAGATGATTAAGCAAGACATGGTGCAGCTTCAGCTGACCGAGGACATGACCCTTGATAGGAAGGTATGGAGGTTGAGGATAAGGGTAGTAGAGTAGGTAGTCTAGAGTGCTCATAAAAGTAGTATTGGCATGCACTCTCGCTTTCTGTTAGTAGTAGGTTTCTGTTATTTTCTTTCATTGTTGACCACCTTACTATTTTGTTGTTTTATCCTTCTTTTATATGGTTTTTTGGTACTGTCCCTTCTTGTCTATATTTTCATTAATATGGTGCTTATACTTTTCTGAGTCGAGGTTCTATTGGAAATAGCCTCTCTATCCTCACAAGGTAGGGGTAAGGTCTGCGTACACACTACCCTCCCCAGATCTCATGGTGTGGGATAATATTGGGTATGTTGTTGTTGTTGTTGATTGGATGAGCGATTACTTACGTTAGTTCTTCTTTATGAAATATCAGAATATAGAGCTTAATACAACTTCTTTTTGGAGAATACAATACTTATATTAATAATAAAGTACCATTACACCATTTGTGTTGATAGTAACAACATTTAAGTTTCCAAGCTTTGCCATTTTGTTACAAAAATAAGTAGGTAGTAGCGTAGTAGTGAAAGTTGTCTTGGCAGGATCTGATGGAGTTGATGAAAGTTGAGTAAGGAGGATTGACTGCTTGGAACCTAGCTTTCTCAAAACATGCACCACTTTATGCCGGATCACTAGATTTCTCATCAAATACATGCATTCAAGAATTATGTTATTATATGATGGATAGATATTGTGTTCAAGTAGTTAGATGATCTCCATAGAATAAGTTTGTATTTGTAGAGGTGTTAGTCTATTTCATGTGCTAGTTGTAGACCGTAGTAGAGTGCATGCAGCTCCATATGCATCGGAGTGAAGACAAAAACTAATTTGCTAAAGCCCACAACCCAGTTAACTTGGGCGTCCCTGATTGTTCCACCAATTCCACATGCATGTTATTTTTATTAAGAAATCACTATCATAATTCAATTTATAATAACTAATTAGGGGAGTACCACTTAATTTTAATGACTTTCTTATGTTTGGGGTCACTATTCATATCCGTTAAAAAATTAAATTATGTGGCTCGCGTAATGACTAGTTAGTGTGAGTCTGTGAGAGAAAGTTTGTGAGGTCATGGAATGTGTTATATTTATATTTAGCCAAGGATGATATATTACAAAGGAGAAATGTTTTCCAAGTGAACATAAACATGGTGAATAGTAACATCAATGTCTTTCATGACAAGCATCTAGTATATGTTATTAAGAGAGAGAGAGCGCCCTTCTCTATCCATTCCCAAGTTAAGCCAGGACTTGTGTGCAATTGCATCATTCTTCAGTAATCTTGCATAATTGGAAAATGTTATCACTCACCCAATCCAATCTTTTTTCAGTGCATTACCAGCACAGAGCTCATACCGAGCTCCGTCTGTCCAGGATTCTTCGAGCGGATATTCAGGTTCTCAGGGGCAGTGATAGAGTCAGCAGCCTCGTCAGAGGAGGGTTTTTTTAGCATGCAGACTTGAGTCATATCAAAAGGGATTGTCCCCGACTTCTGAGTAATGTACCACACCACGGCACTCAGTCCATGGTTCTAGCACCACCAATTACACCACCCGCACAACCAGCTTGGGGTGGAGCTCAACCTATTCGAGGTTGTCCTAGAGGGAAAGGTCAGTTAGGTGGAGGACATGCCCGTTGCTATGCATTCCTGGCCAGAGCGGAGGCAGTTGCTTCAGATGTCTTCATCACAAGTATTGTTTTAGTGTGTCACATGGATGCTTCAGTATTAGTTTGAACCTTGTTCTACTTATTCTTATATGTCCTCATATTTTCCTCGTTATTTGGATATGCCTCGCGTTCTCTTGATATTCTTGTTCATGTGTCTACACCTATTGGTGATTCTATTGTGGTATATTGTATGTATTGATCTTATGTGGTTACCATTGGTGGTCATGAGATTAGGGTTGATCTTTTATTACTCAATATAATTGATTTTAGGTGATTTTGGGTATGGATTTGCTATCTCCATAGCATGAAATTCTTGATTGTCACGCTAAGACCTTGACGTTGGCGATGTCATGATTGCCTAGGTTGGAATGGAAGGGTTCTGTTTGTCACAATCCTACTAGAGTCATTTCTTTTCTGAAGACACATTGCATGGTTGAGAAGGGGTGTTTGGCGTATCTTTCCTTTATGAGGGATGTTAGAGCTGATACTCCTAGCGTTGAGTCAGTTTCAAAAGAGAGGGAGTTTTCATATGTGTTTCCCACAGACCTACTGGGCATGCCACCTGATAGGGATATTAATTTTTGTATTGATTTGGTGACAGGCACTCAGTTTATCTCTATTCCACCGTATCGCATGGCACCAAAAAATTTTAATAAATATAAGGAACAATTGCAGGAGTTGTTGGATAAGGGTTTCATCAGGCCGAGTGTTTCACCTTGGGGTGCACTACTATTATTTGATCATTTTCAAGGATCTAGGGTTTTCTCCAAGATTTACATGAGACCGGGTTATTATCAGCTAAAGATAAGGACTTCGAATATTTCTAAGACGTCCTTCATGACTCGTTATGGGCATTATGAGTTCTTGGTAATGTCTTCTGGCTTAACTAACGCTCCATCAACTTTTATGCATTTGATGAACAATGTGTTCCAACCTTATTTGGATTCCTTTGTTATTGTGTTCCAATGATGATATCTTTGTAAATTTTCATAGTAGGGAGGAGCACGAGCAGCATTTGAGGATTTTTGTTCAAACTTTAAGGGAGAAGATACAAGTGCGAGTTTTGGTTGGATTTCTGTGGCGTTCTTGGGCCACACGGTATCTAGTATGGGTTCAAGGTGGATCCGAAAAAGATTGAGATAGTTCAAAGTTGGCCCAAATCTTCTACCGTTGTAGAGATCAGGAGGTTCTTATGGTTGGTTGGTTATTATCGCCACTTTGTGGAGGGATTCTCTTCTATTGCAGCTCTATTGATCAAATTGACCTAGAAGGGTGCTTTATTTAGATAGTCAAATGAGTGTGAAGAGAGCTTTCAAAAGCTCAAGACTGTTGTGACTATAGCCCCAGTTTTAGTATTGCCTTTAGGATCAGGGTTGTACACGGTATATTGTGATACTTCGCGTATTGGTCTTGGGTTTGTGTTGATGAAGGATGGTAGGATGATTTCCTATGCGTCACACCAGTTAAAGCCCCATGAAAAGAACTATCTGGTACATGATTTAGAGTAAACAACTATTGTGCACGCACACAAGATTTGGAGGCACTACCTATATGGCATATCTTGTGAGGTGTATACGGGAATCATCGGAGTTTCTAGCATTTGTTGAAACACAAAGATTTGAATTTGAGGTAGCAAAGATTGTTAGAGATATTGAAGGGTTATGATATCACTATTCTTTACCATCCGTGGAAGGCTAATATAGTAGCACACGCCTTGAGCAGAATGGCGGAAAGTATGGGGAGTTTAGCGTCCATTCCAGCTGTGGAGAGGCCTTTAGCTACAGATGTCAGACGTTGGCCAATAGGTAGGTGAGATTAGATATTTTGGACTCAAGCAGGGTTCTTGCTTGTGTTGTTTCACAGTCATCCTTTCTTGAGCGCGTTAAGACGTGTCAGTATGAGGATCCCCATTTGCTTGTCCTCAAGACACGGTGCAGCACTGTGGTGCTAAAGAGATGACTATTGGTGATTATGGTCTATTGCAACTTCATGGTCGAGTGTGCATTCCTAATGTCAGTGGATTGAGAGGTTTGATTCTTGAGGAGGCTCATAGTTTGTCGTGTTCTATTCATCTAGGTGCTACGAAGATGTATCGTGATTTGAGGCAGTGTTTTTGGTGGAGAAGGATGAAGAATGGAATTATTGGACATGTTGTGTGATGCTTAAACTGCCAGCAGGTCAAGTATGAGCACCAGATATTGGGTGGTTTACTTCATAAGATTTGATATACCAGAGTGGAAGTGGGAGCATATCACTATGGACTTTGTGGTAGGCTTGCCACGGACTTTGAGGAAGTTTTATTCCATTTGAGTCATTATGAATCGGTTGATCAAATCGGCGCATTTCATTCTGCTTATGACTTCCTACACTTCAGAGTAGTTTGCCAACATCTATATCTGAGATATTGTTCGCTTGCATGGTGTGCATGTTTCTATAATCTCGTATCACAAAACTCAGTTTACATAGCATTTCTGGAGAGTTGTACAGCGTGAGTTGGGTACGAAGGTTGAGTTGAGTACTGCATTTCATCCTCAGACGGACGACAGTCCGAGTAGACCATTTAGATCTTGGAGGATATGTTGAGGGACTGCATTATTAACTTCAGAGGCCAGTGGGATAAGTTATTTCCTTTAATGGAGGTTGCCTACAACAATAGCGACAAGTCCAGTATCAATATGGCTCCATACAAGTCCTTATATAGGAGGCTATGTCGTTCTCCGGTTGGATTGTTTGAGCCTGGGGAGGCTAGGTTGTTGGGCACAAACTTGGTTCGTGATGCTTTGGATAAGGTGATATTGATTTAGGAGAGGCTTCATACTACGCAGTCCGGGTAGAAGAGTTACGCAGATAGGAAGTCTCGTGATGTTGTATTCATGGTGGGTGAAAAGGTTCTACTTAGAGTTTTGCCAATGAAGGGCTTGATGAGGTTTGGGAAGAAGGCAAGTTGAGCTCAAGTTCATTATTCCTTTTGAGGTATTAGAGAGAGTGGGTGAGGTGGACCACTGTCTTACTTTTACACTCAATTTGTCGAGAGTTCATCCGGTGTTTCATGTCTCCATGCTTCAAAATTATTATAAAGATCAATCACATGTGTTGGATTTCAGCTCGGTGCAGTTGGAAGAGAATCTGGCTTATGAGGAGGAGCCGGTGGCCATTTTGAATAAGCAGATCCGGAAGCTGAGGTCAAAAAATATTACATCGATTAAGGTTTAGTGGAGAGGTCAACCAGTCAAGAAGGCGACTTGAGAGACCGAGCACGATATGCTAATCAGACAAAGTGTATCGCTGGGCAGACCTAGTAGTGATATATCGGGATTTTACTTATTCTCTCATATTTTGAACGCTAATCTTCCAGAGGTGGAGATTTTTTAGAGAAAATTCATTACTACATTAGAGTTAAGAAAGTTTCACTTGGATTTGACTTTATACCTTAATTCCCCATGGATTTCTACATCTAAAATAAGAATTTTTAAAGAAAAATTTGGGGGTTTTGCCTAAAACTTAAGAGAGTAAAAATTGAGGATTTGAAGATCGATTTGGAATTGATTTTGGAATATAATCAGATATTTGGATTTGTGATATTTAGGATCTACCCCTTGACTTGCATTTGGACCATGTAGGCCCGGGCTGACTTTTGATAATTTGATTAAAGATTGAAACTTTATTGAATGAAATTGATTCATATAACTTCGTTTGACGTTATTGAGTTATTTTTTGCTTGATTCGAGCTATTTCGAGGGGGTTTCTAAGGGAAAGGAAATTATGGAGGGTTGATTTGTACCGTTTGAGGTAGGTATCTTGCATGGGGGAAATACCTCCTAGGATGTGGATTTATTTGGCTAATTGTAATATGTGGGAAGCAACGTATATCCTATGTAACGAGCATATATACATGTTCTATGTATGATTTAAACCAGATTAGACATAGGCTTATATTATGTCTGGTTTGACTACGCGTTTCCTATAAGTCATGTTTTGACCATTTGTATGACTACGTGAGTTTCTCGAATCATGTTAGAGACTATGTGTAGCTCTTGATTTTCTATATGATACTTGATTTTGTTTGCCGTATTTTCCAAATCTGAGCCGTAGTTGTACACTTTCACATGTATACACTTTAGCATATTATTTTCCACAGTTTGTATATGTTTTCTATGATATGGACTAGTTTTATAGCATTTGATTTTTCCGTGCGGTTATTGTGTTTATTGGCACATGAGTTGTTCGTGCAACACGTGAGTAATCCGTGTGGTTATTGTATATGTTGTCATATGAATTGTTTGTACAACACGTGAGTTATCTGTGCAGTTATTGAGATTTTTGGCACGTGAGTTGTCCATACAGCATGTGAGTTACCCATGTGACTATTGTAGGTATGACGTGTGAATTTTCCTTGTTAGTTATTTTGAACCGTGTATAGTGATTTTTTATACATACATATCTTTTCAATATGCATTGTTGACCTTACTTGTACTCTATGCCTAGCTTTTGTTACTGTTATTGTGTACATATATATTCATAATCGTACATGTTTTATTAGTGTGTATCATTGGTCTCTCTTGCCAATACCTCACCGAGGTTAGTCATGATACTCGTTGAGTACATGGGTCCAGTTGTACTCATACTACACTCTGCACTTAATTGTGTAGATTCGAGAGTGAGACCGAGCCTAGCTTCGGAGATTATGGTTGCTGCCATGGAGACATGAGGTAGAGTTGCATCCGCATCGCAGCCCCTGAGTCTCCTTCTATCATTTTCATTACTATGTTTGATTTACATAGTGTATCTGATTTTCAGACTTGTACTCATTTGTTAGAGCTCATGACTTAATGTTACAAGTTTCTAGAGGATTATGTATTGATTTGATTTCTAATTATGGATATTTTGCTTCAATTTCATTCATTCTGCAAATAATTATTATTGTATACGGCTAAAATCGGAGAGCCCGATTTTATGATAATTACAGCGCTTCATAGCCCGTCTTCAGAAGGCTCGAAGCAGTTTAAGTTTTTACACCGAGGAGGCATGTCGAGGACTCTCCACGCTCGACCTCGAAGTGGTGTAAATCGAAGACCATCATGAAAAAGTGGGAAATTCCCAAAGGGCACGTGGTTAAAGCTGACCAAGTACGCAAAATAATACAAGCCCGTACCGTGGCATTAAATGGATGTACCGTCTGTATATCTTTGTATTAATTGTACATGTAGTATGTTGGGTTTCCCCCTCATATATAAAGGGGACCCTTGTCATTTTGTAAGACACATGATATTCAATACAAGAACAAGAACATTCTCTTCTCTAAAAACTCAAAACATTCTTTACAATTGCTCCATTGATTTATTGCTTTTCATTTATTGTTCTTCATTTATTACTTATTATTGATCATAAAGAGTCCTTCTTCGAGGCCTTCAATACTGTTGTATCCTCTTCGACCGCCCTCCGTCAAGCTCTCGAGCTCGACCTCAAGGCCAATTTCGATCAAGCCCGAGACCCTGTCTCTCACCTGCTCGATTTGCACAATCTTATTACCCTTCGCTCTTATCTCATTTTCTTACCTCTCACTTAGCAACTATTACCTAAACAACTGGTATTAAAATAGATCACATATCTTTAGAACCACAAAATCAAGTATAATTGTAATTACCATTTTCAAGGTAAATAGTTGGGCGCCCACCGTGGGGCTAAAAATAATAGTGATCATTTTAGTGTTGGTTTTCTAAAAACACAAGTTATTCTTTACACTTTTTCTTGTCCAAGAATCTTCAATTTCAGGTCAGAAAATGTCTAACTCAGTAAATGCACATGAAAACAATGGTCCTGAGGATCATGGAGAGAACGACGCAGCCGCTTCAGGTGTCGGTGTACCACTGAAAAACCCTAAGGAGGCACCAGTGAAAATCCCTGTCGATGAAGGCTCATGCAACACTCAACATGTCGATGTAAGATCTCATACAAACGGGAGTGTGTGCGATAGAGACAAGTATGAAGCACAGAGAGCCCCTGCTCAAAAGGAAAGGGAGGTCAACCTTTACGTCATTTTTGAGATATTGCAAGCACAGCAGGTGGCTATTGCTCAGCTACAAATCCATCAGAGAACTCCAAGCACAACACCACCAAAAACGGCTCCTCGAGTCGAACAAGGACCAGAAAGGTCGAGCAATAATGGGTTAGCAGCCGACCCCGCTATTATGAAGATGCTCGATGACCTCACCAATAGGATTGAATCAGGCGAAAAAAGATAGAAGCTAGCGACAAAAAGGTGGAAACCTATAACTCGAGGGTTGATCAGATCCCAGGCGCACGCCCGATTCTGAAGGGTGTATATTAGAAAACGTTCGTGCAAAAGCCATTTCCATCAAGTGCGGCTCCGAAACCCATCCTGAAGAAACTCAGAATACCCGATATCCCGAAGTACAACGGGACCTCGGACCCTAATGAGCACATTACTGCTTACACTTGTGTTGTGAAAGGTAACGACCTAAAAGATGACGAGATTAAATCCGTCTTATTGAAAAAATTTGGAGAAACACTGTCCAAAAGGGCTATGATGTGGTGTCATAACCTGCCCCCGAACTCGATATATTCGTTTGCCATGATGGCAGACTCTTTTGTGAAGGCACATGCTGGTGCCATCAAAGTCGCTACGAGGAAGTCTGACGTCTTCAAAATCAAACAAAGAGAGAATGAGATGTTAAGGGATTTCTTATCCCGCTTACAATTGGAACGGATGGAATTACCTCCGGTCTCTGATGATTAGGCAGTAAAAGCCTTCGCTCAGGGCTTGAATGAACGAAACTCGATAGCTTCAAACCAGTTGAAGCAAACTTTAATCGAGTATCCCGTCGTAGTTTGGGCGGATGTACACAACAGGTATCAATAGAAGATCAAAGTCGAGGACAACCAATTGGAAGCCCCCTTGAGCTCGGTGTATCCCAGCAGGCTCTTAACAAAGGAATCGAGGCTTCCAGAAAGAGAGTCGAGGCCAAGCAAAGAAAGGTATCAACCGTATATAAAAAATTGGAGAAATATCCCAAGGCATAACATACCTCGAACTGACCAAAGGATAGATCGAGGCCAGAATCCTCGGGGTCTCTTGAACAAAGCAAGGTTCGATAGGAACACAGGGCTGGTAGAGGCACCCTGGCTATCTGAATACAACTTCAACATCGATGTTTCAGACATCGTATCGGCCATAAGAAAAATCAGGGAAACTAGGTGGCCAAGACCCGTGCTATCATATCCTTCACAGAGGAACCCTAAATTGATATGTGAATATCATGGTACCTATGGTCATAGGACCGAGGACTATAGACAGCTTCGAGAAGAGGTGGCCCGACGGATTAGCAAAGGGCACCTTCGAGAGTTCCTCAGCAACCGATCTAAAAACCAATTTCGGGAAAGAGAGGCGAATAGGAAAAATGAAACAGAAGAACCACAACACATCATCCACATGATTATTGGAGGAGTCAACGTCCCTCAGGGACCCATGTTCAAGCAAAAAAAAGTATCCATTCCCAAGGAAAAACAAACTCGAAGCTACGTACCCGAAGATTCTCTTTCATTCAGCGAAGAGCACATCGAGGACTTGTCTCAACCTCATAATGACGCACTGGTAATTTTTTTTCTTTTAAATAAATTTCAAGTTAAACGTGTGCCCGTGGATCCGGGTAGCTCGGCCAATATAATCAGGTCAAGGGTGGTAGAGAAACTTGGATTGCTCGACCAGATCGTGCCCGCCTCCCGTATCATCAACGGATTCAACATGGCGAGCGAGACAACAAAAGAGGAAATCATCCTCCTAGTCAGCATGGCCGGTACAATTCAAAATACCAAGTTTCATGTCATCGAAGGTGACATGAGATACCACGCATTTCTTGGAAGGCCATGGATTCACAGTATGAGGGCGGTGTCGTCAACCCTTCATTAAATGATGAAGTTTCCTAAAAAAGGATGGAGTAAAAATAGTGTACGGAGAGCAGCACACAGCAAAATAAATGTTCGCAGTGCATGATATGGCACCGGCACCGACACCTTCTACATTGAAGGATCCAAAGAACAATCAAACAGCCGAGTAGAAATCACAAACCACATTCTCAAATGAATGAATAAATGTCCATGTCGCGTCCTCGGAACGAGTGATTGAAGCATATCGAGTTATAAATGTCACCATAGTTAAGGTACAACCCTCTCCCTCTTTCCTTCACATTTTACACTAACCTATGTGCAGGCGGTCGATTGAAAGGAATTGAAGCACCCTCCAGCTCAAAGGCCTTAGGTTTTAAAGCATGAGTTGCGCTCTTTTTCCCTCGTGTCGGATTTTATCCCAAATGGGTTTTACCGATGAGATTTTTAACGAGGCAACAGCCATATGCTACCTAAGGAGAACTCACCAAGTATTCAAGGCTTCTCTTTGATCAGCCTCAAATACTGAGGGGCATCCCCCCGGGAGATCACCTCCTCGAAGAAACTAATATATTCCAAAGAGGGATTGTGATTGTGAGCATGTGAAAGTCGTGTACGTGAGGTGACGAGTACGTACTCGGTCTTATATGTGAAAATCAATCGGTTTAGACTTTTGGTCTTCTTTCATGTACTTATTTGGAATTGTTAACACACGTTATATCTTTTATTTGTTATGTCTATTATCACATGCTTTATTTGAATTTGTTATCTCATGCATCTAGATGTAGTACTAGTTCTTTCCATTTCTTTCATTGTTATCCTATTCATACACTAGAATCCGAAGTTTGCCATTTCAGAGAAATACTTTCACCGTTGAGTTTATCCTTAAACAATTAATTGAAATTGAGGTTATCAAAAGTCATTAATCGATTTTAATGGAAGTTGTGTTTAAAGGGGGTGTTGTTCCCTGTTGAGTTACTTTCCTGTTAATTTTGTTATTGTTGAGATTTTATACACATGGTGTTGAGCCGTGGGCTATTTGTTGCGAAAATATTGATATTGTTGGATCTTTGGAAAGGTTGTGGCCTATGGGCACTTGTGATATGAGTTGATATGTCGTGTTAATGTGATGTTAGCGCATGTGGATTGTTGTGTGGTTTGGTTGTTATTATGCGGAGTATAAGGGTGGAATTTCACCGTTTTTGTTGTTGGGGCATAAGGGTAGCATCTCACTGTTGTTGAATGTACGAAGTGATATGGGTGGCTATTGTGTAATTTTCCGGGCTGAGCGATACGGGTGGCTATTATACAGAGCGATACAGGTGGCTATCAGAGTGATATGG
>ML368895.1:0-45942 GCA_005239525.1 Nicotiana knightiana
GGAATTCGGGAGTGCCTAACACCTTCTCCCGGGTTAAAAGAATTCCTTACTCGGATTTCTGGTTCGCAGACAATTTAAACAGAGTCAAAAATTTCCTCGATTTGGGTTTAAGATAAACCGGTGACTTGGAACACCAAATAAACTATTCAAAGTGGCGACTCTAATAAATAAAATAATCTCATTTCGAATAATGTCACTTTAATTGGAAGAACTCCCATACCCTTTTGGGGCGTGATAAAAAAGAGGTGTGACAAGTGTTAGCTCGTTACTGCTTTCAACCTAAGGTTGGGTTTGTTACTTACTCAGTACATGAAGTTGGTTGTACTAATACTACACTTCTGCACATTGCATGCAGATGTCGGTTGTTGTTGTTGCTGTGCTCAATGATTGCGGGACTTGAAGATGTACCGACGTCCCTGTTATAGCTGCCTCCTTTGTTCGGGGTAGCCTTAGATTATAAAACTCTGTTTATGTACTTTTCAAACATATGGTTTATTTATCTCATTGTTGCTTTGTAAACTCTATTCGTAGTAGCTCATGATTTATACTACCAGTCCTTGGGGAAATGTATTGGATTGAGATAATTTATTTTGTCTAATTGACTTACCTAGCTCCTTAGGCTTTTGTGTGAGGGATGATGAAGGTGATGTGGTGTATGCTAGGGTAGTAGACCTGGGGGTGACAACTAATGTGGTGTCTGAAGCTAAGGCTATTCTACAAGGGTTGGAATACTGTGTGGAGCATGATCTTCACCCTCCCATATTGAAGACTGATTCATTGGTGATGAAGAAAGTGATAGAAAGGGAATGGGATCCTCCTTGGGTAATTGTAAATGATGTGAAGAAAATTATAGAGATGAAGGGCAACTTCAATGTGATCTTTCAACATGTGTTCAAAGAAGGCAACTTAGTGGCAGATTGTATAGCTAACATTGTGTTTTCTTTTGCAGGTACATCTGAGTTTCATTCATTCTCTGAACTGCCTAGTGCAGGGAGGAGGTTGATCAATCTAGACAAATCTCAAACACCTAACCTTAGGGTTAGGATAGCAAAGAAAAGAACTCCAGACTGATTGCTTCACAGGATTGGGCTCTGTACAAACCTACATGTTTCTTTGTCTCATTCTGTATGTTATTAAGGTACTTTCCAGTGGTATTAGCATGGTCACATGCTCATTCTGGGGGTGCTTTGATAGGGTACAGGAACAATGCGATAAGCAAGTGTTGGATGGTATAATTTATCATACTTCTGATATGGCCAAATACTAAGGAAAACACTAAACCTGTCATGTGGTATTTCTGGAGATTGGTGAATCATTTCTCAGTGCTATTAGCATGCTTTCATGCTCAATCTGAGGATGATTTAGCAATATTTAGAATTATGTCTACACTAAAGGTTCTAGCATGGAAAGATTTGAGCTTACAAGAACAAAAAAAGGCACAGTTACAAAGCCTAACTTTTGCCTTGTAAAGCCTGCTTAAAGTCAGCTCATGCCTGACTTTTGCCTTGAAAAGCCTACCTAAAGCCAGCTCACGCCTGGATTTTGCCTTGCAAAGCCTGCCTAAAGCTAGCTCACGCCTGACTTTTGCCTTGCAAAGCCTGCCTAAAGCCAACTCACGCCTGGCTTTTGTCTTGCAAAGCCTGCCTAAAGCCAGCTCACGCCTGGATTTTGCCTTGCAAAGCCTGCCTAAAGCCAGCTCACTCCTGGATTTTGCCTTGCAAAGCCTGCCTAAAGTCATCTCAAGCTTGGCTTCTGCCTTGCAAAGCCTACCTAAAGCCAGTTCAAGCCTGGCTTTAGCCTTGCAAAGCCTTCCTAAAGCCAGGTCAAGCCTGACTTTTGCCTTGCAAAGCCTGCCTAAAGCAGACTCTTCTACATGTTAAGCTTGATGAGTGAGCACATGATTAATACTTGGACAAACTTAGTTCACTGCATATGGAGTTCATATAGTAGCTACACTTGGAATACTATGCTGGCTTCAACCCTGTGGTGGAGATGTTTGGAATTCATTTTAGCCTATGGACAGCGCCTGGTGAGAGCTTGATAGGCGTTGCTTGGTATTTTCCACTGGCAATTGGATTCACATACACTGACAGGAGAAGGAAACACTCAGCTTCTTATGTTGTAATAGCTAGTTCATTAGATTTTAGCTTTTCTATCTTTTTAGTAGCTAGTAGCTTCATGCAACTTCTATTTTGGTTTGGACATCTCGTAAACTTTGGATTCATTTTGAGATTTTATTTATATATTAGCCACTAGCCAGCCTGCCTAGTGGTATATTCGCTTAAAAAAATATTATTGAAACTGGATAGTTATTAGTTGGCTTACCTAGCGGGTTGGGTTAGGTGTCATCACGAATAGCGAATTTTGAGTCGTGATAAATTTAAAATCGCATAATGATTTAACATGATAGATGTTAGAAAAGAGATTTTCATTTAACTTTGTATTCTAATATTCAAATAAAAATAGGGTAGTTGGTAGATAATTACAAGTCCCTCAGATCAAATGTTCTCTTTTTTGGAAGATGAATAAATTAAATGTGCAGTTGAATTTAACAAAAACCAATCATTTATAAAACTTAACTCAAAAAAACACTTTCAATATCCGATCGAACAAACACTGGGAAAAATCAAAGAAACCAAAACACTGGACAAACTTTGGGGAAAAAGAAAAAAAAATAATTGAACAAACATTGAATCATCCTTGCAGCTTGAGTAGGATGCGAAAAGTTGAAACAATAAGGATCACCATTCCTTGCCTAGGCTTCGCAAATGCGAGGTCCCTTCGCAAATGCGATGGCCGCATTTGCGACAAGAATATCGCAAATGCGAAGAAACAAGAACCAGCAATCAGAAATTAATAAAAATCATTCTGAAACCAATTCGAAACTCACCCGAGCCCTCGGGGCTCTATCCGGGGGAGAGATTGAGCAAGAAATAGTAAACGGTCTTATCAATACACAAATGTATAACTCCCCAGGAATTTTAGTTGCGCTCATATTCATTACCGTAGAAATTGGGTTCAAGATTTCCCCAGCCCCTTCTCATCAATGGACTCCTGTCTTATACGAAGGAGTGTGGTTCGTTTGAGAAATTCCCACCTCTCTATCTAAAAATATCATACGGAGTTGCTCGTGTGATCAAATCGTCAAAATAACACCTAAAACTACGGATTTAGCACCAACACTCATGAATTTCTCAAGAACATTTCAAAATTACTATCTTCTCAACCGGACTTCCGAATCGCGTCAAATCAACTCCGATTTCTACCAAATTTCACAGACATGACTTAAATATTATATTAAACCTATACCGCGCTCCAGAACCAAAATACGGGCCCGATACCAATGAGATCAAACATTATTCAATTTCTTTAAATCCTTAGAATTTTAGTCTTACAATTTTTCATCAAAAATTCATTTCTCGAGTTAGGGACCTCGGAATTCGATTCCAGGCACGTGCCCAGGTCCCATATTTTATTACAAACCCACCGGGACCGTCGGAACACAGGTCCGGGCCCGTTTACTCAAAACATTGACCAAAGTCGACTAAAATCAACTTTTAAAGGCTAAAATTATCATTTTCTCAAATTTCCACACAAGGGCTTTCCAGATACGCGTCCGGACTGCGTACGCAAATTGAGAAGGAATAAAATGAGGTTTTAAAGGCTTCGGAACACAGAATTGGGTTCTAAAACACAAGATGACCTTTTGGATCATTGCAGGATAAAACCTTAAAGTAAAGGGATAAGTGTAAACGAAGGAATAACCAGCATGGTAAGAGGTGATTCTTTGGTTATCACTAGGTGTCCTCACTGGAAAATTAGGTTTCCAATGGCATTCACGTCGAACCAAGGAAAGAAGGCATGGGTTAATCAAGGTAGGTTAATGATCAGCAGTGTTAAAAGAAGCTATGGAAGAAACTTATTTTTTCATAGCTTCACGATCTGACACAAAAGAAAACTCTTGTGGGACAATCTCAGAAACACTAGGTTCTCGCATGTGTTCGTTTTAATCCTTTCCTCTAGAAGAAGATCTAGGAGTTAAGGGAGTTCTAGCCCTAGAAAAAGATGCCTTAGTAATACTACTTTGAGGATTTCTTCTTGATATTGACTTTGACCGAAAAATTTATTTTTGGGTTAAACATATGGGTGAAGCAGTTTAAGATCTTTATATATAGAATTTCATCAAGTCATTGTTGCCACATTCAGTTTTAAGATGACTAGTTTTGATGATGAATGTGTACACCAATAGTCAATTTTGCGGTCAGAATTTTCACCAAAAGGTGTCAAAATATAAAAAATCAAACACATGAAAGAATCAAGGGGATTCAACATAAAAACACTGGACAAACTTTGCGGAAAAAGAAAAAGAAAAACAATTGAACAAACATTGAATCATCCTTGCAGCTTGAGTAGGATGGGAAAAGTTGAAACAGTAATGATCACCATTCCTTAAAAAATTAAGGAAGTTAAAAGATTATTGTTGAAATGGCAATTCCTCCTGATCTCTCCCTGTCGACCTGTGAGGACATCCAATTGACCCATGTGAATCATTGCAGCTGCAAATTTGTTAGCCCAAATTGAACTATATCTTGCATTGAAGTTCACCATTCTAGCTGTTGTAGGGTTGGCCAGCAACGTCTGATCAGAAATCAACAGCCCCTTTTTACTCTTTAACGCCGCGTAGTATTTGTTATCCAACCTGTTTGGCGTCAGGACATCAAGATTCGCAGGGTTTGCGACTCCTGTCCCGTTTGTAAGCGCCTCAGGCGGGCAAATGGACTTCAAGAAGTTGGCGTATTCAGGATCAATTGGCAGATTTTGTTGGTTGTTTTGAGGGTACAGCCGATTAGCAAAAACAGCGCAGTGAGCAATGCCAATGGAATGCGCGCCAGATAGGGTCACCATTTCATCAACGGACATACCTTTTCTGGCAAAGCTCTTGGCGAGTTCCCTGGCATCGACGAATGGAGAAGGAAGATTGGTTAATGTTTCAGAGTCAATGGAAACACGCCCATCGCGACGTCCAGCTTCGACTTTATAGTTTATTTTCCCAACTTTATAGGAACTGTCACGAGCAGCAAAGGCAAGAATGTCAGCACATGACACAGTTCCAGGGCATGCAGCTTCAAGTTGTGCTTTTGCTGCATCAACAACCTCGAAACCTCGTAAACTGTTCTTGTTGGGAACACCTTCCTTCTCTGAGTTTGGTCCGTCCAATAATACTGATGCATCACACCCCTAATTACATAAACAAGACACGATTATAAGGTAATGTAATATATCAAAAGAAAATAAAAACACCAGCATGCATGTGGAAGTTAAAAAAGAACAGATAATCAGAGGCGGAGATAGAGTTCTAGCTAGAATTCAGAACCTATAAACTCAAAAATTAATATACGTACTCTCACGAAGCAGTCATGAAAATGTAGCCTAATAAGGCCAGCAGCAATGCCTGGATTACGCGATACAGCTTTGTATACAACATTTTTCACAATGGCTTCAGCAGCGGGACAACTATATCTATAGAAACCAACTTTAAGTGGTGGCCATGTTGTTTTTCTCCCATAGGCAAGAGATGGTACTGAAAAAGATAAAATCAGGCAAGCTAAAAGTGCTAAAACAGAAAGGTTGAAGCTCTTGGAATCCATTTTTTTAAGGCTAGAAATTGGCTTTCCCTTAAGTGATGGATATAATTTATGAACACATTGGAGTATTTATAGTTTAAGAAATTAATTGAAGGAACCACTCCTATGTAACAAAATTGGAAAAACATGCTAGCCTGTAACACCAACTGTATAGCTGAAGTATTCTTGAGCTTGTTTGACCTTTGATGAATTCCACACCTACCACCTTATTATGTCATCCGCTGAATAGGTTGACACTCTTTGTTTTCCCTTAATATTAATTCATACTCCTTCTGTTCTATTTTACATGATACTATTTGCTTATTTTCGTTTTTATAAAGAATAACTATTTCTATTAAGCTTCTCATTTTATACTGCTAGATTACATTGCATGTTCAAGATCGAGGCATCTTAATGCACGAAGCATGCGAGGTCTGGGGAAGGATCATACCCCAAGTTAGGGACGGACACACGTTAGGCGAAGTGGTGTCAGGCAACACCACTCTATCGGAAAACTTTACTAAAAATATGAGTCAATACCGTGATGAAACGGATAAGTAGGAAAAATGATACCACTTGACACAAACACGTTGATTATATGCCTAATTTTGCTCTAAGAGATCAGAGGGTTCGAATCGCAACTATTTTTTTTTTTTTTTTTTTTTTTTTTTTTTTTTNGAATTGATTATTTACTGTCCTATCTTCTAAATTATGCAATATTTAATGTCTAGTTCATGCTCTAAATATTTAATGTCTAATTCATGCCCTAGGGTTAAAAATCGTGATTAAGTAGAATTGAACGCAATATCTCTTTTAACTTAACACTCAACAAAGTTAATGGGCCAAACCTATTTACTGTCTCGAAATATGATAATTAACGTTATTTATTCCCGTTCTTTTATAAATTTCGATACCACTTATAAATTCTTTTGCATACGCCTCTGCCCCAAGTTTAAAAGGTCTCTAAGATCATGAGTTACAAGTATGTTTTTTCTTAAATTTCAGTCCAATCAAATACTGACATATATAAATTAAAACGGAAGATGAAAGTAGTGCTCGCAGGGTGGCAGAGATGATTGATTATATATTATACATAAACTAATAAAGAAGTGATCCTCTAGGGGTGTACATTCGATTTATCGATTCGATTTTGACCCTTATCGATAATTACTTATCGATTATCGATTTGTACATATGTTTATCGTTATCGTTTCAATAAGGTTTCGATTTTTTCGATTTCGGTTTATCGATTTTTGGGGTTTATCGATTCGGTTATCGATTACACCAATAAAAAAATTTGCGGGATTCCACCAATAAGAAAATTTGCTAGCTCTAAGCGATGTTGTCATGTTTAGTACCCTTACTTAATATATGTATACAATGTGTAAAACATGTATAAATAGTGGATAGCTAATAGAGATAGACGGCTAATCATTATTATATCATACCAAATGATACTACGATTAATTGATTTAATTCAGGCAGACTAATTATTCTTCAGCT
Organism: Nicotiana knightiana; assembly: GCA_005239525.1. Lineage (NCBI taxonomy): Eukaryota > Viridiplantae > Streptophyta > Magnoliopsida > Solanales > Solanaceae > Nicotiana > Nicotiana knightiana. The sequence continues at coordinate 7,128 of ML368895.1, forward strand.
CCTTACCTAACTGACCAAAAGAACTTCTACCAAATTACAATCAACTTACTGAGAGAACCCATTTGGAGATAGAGAATTACCAGATCTGTGGAAGAAACCGAGAAAGGAGGAATTTTGAGTGAAGAAAATTTAAGGTTTCAGCAGTTCAGCTCTAAAGGGGCAGGAAGGTAGGACCGTAGGGGAAAATCTTGAGGCAGAAGCGGCGTGAAGTCGTGAAGAGGAAAGAAAATAATAGGGTAGGGAAAATTAGAAAATAATAAGGGTAGAGGAAAATGGAAATAATAAGTTAGGGTAAAGAAAACCACGGGTAAAAAAAAAAAAAAAAAAAAGATTCTTATCGATTTATCGATAAATCGATAAGNATATGTATACTATGTGTAAAACATGTATAAATAGTGGATAGCTAATAGAGATAGACGACTAATCATTACTATATCATACCAAATGATACTACGATTAATTGATTTAATTCAGGCAGACTAATTATTCTTCAGCTCCTTACCTAACTGACCAAAAGAACTTCTACCAAATTACAATCAACTTATTGAGAGAACCCATTTGGAGATAGAGAATTACCAGATCTGTGGAAGAAACCGAGAAAGGAGGAATTTTGAGTGAAGAAAATTTAAGGCTTCAGCAGTTCAGCTCTAAAGGGGCAGGAAGGTAGGACCGTAGGGGAAAATCTTGAGGCAGAAGCGGCGTGAAGTCGTGAAGAGGAAAGAAAATAATAGGGTAGGAAAAATTAGAAAATAGTAAGGGTAGAGGAAAATGGAAATAATAAGTTAGGGTAAAGGAAACCACGGCAAAAAAAAATTTATTTCTTATCGATAAGCGAAGTGGACAAAATCGAAATCGAAATCGATAACTCGATAATAAAATTTTCGAAATCGAAATCAAAATCGATAAATCGATAACAAATAATGATTCGATTTATCGATAAATCGATTCGAATGCACACCCCTAATCCTCTCGATTCTTTGTTCTTTCTGCAATAAAATCGAAAAGGTCATTTCTGGTTTTTCATTTGACTGAAGATTTGCTTAATTGGTCGTGGTATTTGAGTTTGCTTCTTTAATTTATTTGATTAGTTGGTTTCCAGTACGTGTTGGTATCTTTGTAGATCCCCATATGGTATTTGTCAACTCATTATCATAGCTTTCTTAATTTGTAATAAGGGTTTGACTTCTTGACTTTCCCTTTTTGTCTTAGTCCACAAACTCCAACATTCCTATTCTATAACAAGTTGGGCAAGAGAAAATAGAAGGAAACTTGATTCCTAATTTGCTTTTTTGGATTTAATTAAAAATATATTATACTTCGAAGAAAGAAAAAATACTACCAAAAATAGATTATACGTGCAAATTATTGCATCATTTAGCTATATTATATATTTATGTAGGTTCCCTCCATCAGCAATGACTCATCTTCTCCCACTATTTCGAGAGTGCTCAACCATAACATACAAACTATCGTTCATGGCCAGTTTGTTATGTATTGTGTCGTATTATATTATAATTTTAAATATAATATTTATTTTAATAATTATTTTAATTTTATTATATCGTATAATTAAATTCATTGTTATGTAACGATAAAAAGGCTCTTTCTTATGTAACGATCGATTTGGTGTGAAGTGCTGTTACCTTTTTTTTTTTCTCATCCTGCCCTTATTATATTTCTATTTTACTCTTCATACTACCTTTTTAATAATTACTCTACCTCATACTTTACTTTTTCTTTGTAACATTTTATAAATTAAAATAATAAAATACAATACAATATAATATAAAATAATACATTTAAAAAAACAGTGTAAGTATATAAATGAAGCTGGTTTAGATATTGGGAAGGTGCTAGGGACAGGAACATTCTCTATCAAAAGAATATACAATGAATTGAGAGGAAAACTTCCAAGTGAGAAATGGAGTAGACTTCTATGCAACAATAAAGGTTGTCCAAAGTGAAAATTCATATTGTATCTTGCTGTCCAAGGGAAGTTATATACTAAAGATAGACTAAGTAGTTGGGGAATACAAGTTAGTTCAATTTGTCCACTATGTGACCAAGAGTTAGAGAGCCATCATCACTTGTCCTTTATGTGTACATTCTCAGCAAGAATATAAGAGAAGTTGTTAGCATGGATGGGTATAGCTCGAAGAATAAATGGCTGGAATGAAGAGCTCAAATGGACAGTTGATCATATGAAGGGCAAAGGGTCGAAAACCATGATCTACAGACTGTGTGTTACAAATGCTGTCTATCAGATATGGATGGAACGAAATAGAAGGATCTTCCAGCAGGAGAAAAGCAGCAGTGATGCCATTACAAATCAGATAGTACAGAAGATACAATGTATAGGATATGATTTGATTAGCTTAAGGAATGAACTTCAAAAGTTAAATTTATATTCTTAGAGTAGCTTAGAGAAAAAAGTTGATACTAAGTTTGGGGCTGCACATCCAAAATTAGTTAGTTGTTATACTTTGTACATATTTACTTGGTAATAAAAATTGTTTAATTACCAAAAAAAACAAAAAAAACAATGTAAGTTGTATCAAGCATCCAAACAAACTGTTGCAATTTGAAATTCCAATTATATATGCCAATAGGAATTTAACTTCTTCTCTTAGTGAGCTTCTGGTGGAGAAACTAGTTAATATCTCAAAAAGGAATCTCATTCATTATTTAGAATGGGCTCCCTCTTTCACTTTATTATTTTATTTTGCCTTACCTTGAAATGGTAAAAACTAGACAATACAGATTTATTTGGGATTTTTGTTGTTATTAAATTTTTAATATACCTGTTGGTTGTTACTAAAATCCTAATACGCTAGATATTAGTTAGCTGTTACCGAACAATTATTGTTTACCCTAAAATGGTACAATCAAAATTATACGTAATTTCTAGATCAATAAACTAATTTGATCATGAAATAATAAAATAACCGAAAAATTATGCAATACTTATTCTTAGGATGCAGACGAAACAGCAGAAGCAACAATTCCGGGAACTAATTTTCTAGGCACAACAACAACAAAATCAAAAAGTAAGAAGATAAGATTGCATTAAGCTTTGTATAGAATGTAGCGCAAGTTTTCCAGAAAATTCGTGTCCCCTACAATGATAACTGCGCTCACTATTTATAGTTATGTCTGTGGAAGGAGGTCCTAGGATCGTGCACTTCTTTAATGACAATTATAAGGGACATTGATGAAGATGTAACGGTGAACATAAATGTCAAATTTCCTGTAATGGGTAATTGCTCATAATGCCATGAAATATTCTCTAATAAATGCTACCGGACGAAGAATATTTATCACATCTTTATGAACAATTATTCTTTCAGGTGACAAACGAAACAATTGTTTTGTATAGAATGTAGCGTAAGTTTGCCAAAAAATTCGTGTCTCCTACAATGATAACTGAGTTCACTATTTATAGCTATGTATATGGAAGGAGGTCCTAGGATCGTGCACTTCTTTAATGTCAATTATGAGGGACATTGATGAAGATGTAATGGTGAACATAAATGCCAAATTTCCTGTAATGGGTAATTGCTTTTAATGCCATGGAATATTCTCTATTAAATGCTATCGGGTGAAGAGCATTTATCACATCTTAATGAGCGTTATTCTTTCGTGTGACAAACGAAACAGTTGCCTTCGGTCTTTGGCCATCCCCCGTCTTGGGTTCCGCGTGTCCCTTTTCTGGACGACCACGTGTAATAGCATATTTCACCCTATACAGAAAGTCCCCCTGGTTTCCTGTGACATAACTTTGTGTTACCGGAAAGTTGGTAGAAACACTCTTTTTGCGGGAATTACTATAATTCTCTCTGAAGGCTTCTGGCGGTTGATTAGACGCACGTCTCTCCGCATTTAATACCCCGAACACGCGTCATTCCATGATTAAGCACAACTTTTGCCGATTATCGGGGTAATCATGACCATGAATTTAATCTCCAAAATTTTTACTTATACGTATCAACCTTCTCCCTTATACTTCATAATTTTTCCAGCTAACCTTATCTAACTTGTATCTTGCTCTTCACCTTTTCTTTTTTCAATTCTTGTACATGTGTTGTTTTGACATGTTTTTGTAAATAAGAACATCGTTTTCTCAAGTATTGTTTCGGTCTTCCTTTCGTATGAATATTTATGCAAGTCCTTAATTTTTGCATGTTCTTCCTTTTGCTTAAGAATTTTGCGCAAGCTTTTCTGTTTTGCGTCTTATTATGTGAAGTCTTGGGTTTATTCTCCACGAAAGTATTTTTGGCTCTAGGCATCAGCTCTTCTTCGTGAGGCTTTGATAAGTATTTGCACAACTTTACTTTTTGCATCCCTTCGTATATGGCTTCGGGTGTATCTTTCCCTGAAGGCATTTTGATTCCGGGCATAAATTCTTCCGAAACCAACCCTTTAACGTGAGGATTTTTATAAGAGAAGGCCCTCTTATGTTTATGGTGCTCTTGAAGAGGACGTATCCTATTCATTACGACACTAGCATTTGAAGTACTTGTTTAACTTTCAAATAACAAAGTTATTTCATCGTTCGGATAAGAAACAAGATGAAAACAAGGATTTCATTTTATTTTATTCCTTCTACTTTTAAAAAGTAAATAAGCATTTGCTATGCTAAAAAGAAATTGCATTACTTGTGGTTGACTTATACAACTTGTTTTATGGGGATGGTCACGCAGTCTCCGGTCCCGATGATGCAATTATATTTCCGATTTTTCATTTTTCGGTCGACGTGGCAGTCATTGTTGCCGTATCCTCATATCATTCCCCCTCCCCCAAGTGTTCGAATGCGAAGAGTGTGAATTAGAACACTTGAAGTCTTGTATCTTCAAAGATTCCACTAATGCATTTCTAGATAATCTTTAACTTGGTAACACACTTTACATCCCCTTAAGAATTTATGCTTATCGAGCGAAGGACTATCTAACAACTCTCTGGTGGTTTGTGCTTGTGAGCGGTTGGGTAACCTTTGCTCAATAGCAAACTTAACTTCCCAGTGGGAATTTGCTGTAGAACAACAGATTATCTAACCATCCCCGAGTGGATCTTTGCTTGTGTGCCTTGCTATTAATGGTCTTATTGTTGCTGTCTTCGTAGTATGCTTTCTGTTGCTTCCTTGTTAAAAACCTTGATAGAAAAACTCAATTGGGACAAAAACTGAACGAAGGGAAAAAGAGTGCAGCATATACTTTTTGATCGAATAATGTTCATGTCACGACCCGAATCTAAACCATGTCGTGATGGAGCCTATCGTGATACAAGGCAAGCCTATTTCCCAAAATATTACTACTACTTTAATTATGAGAATTTAATAAAATATTTTCAATATTTGAATTTTTCATAAAACAAGCCAACTCTAAATTTAAATATAGAAATGAGGAAAAACGAGCCCCAAACATCAGGGTGTCACTAAGTCATGAGCGTCTAACTTCACAAACTAAGATATATGAGTTGTCTAACTGTCAATTCAACCAAAAGGAAGAAATGGAGAATAAAAAGGATTAACAAGGTCATGCGGACGCTAGCAGCTACCTTGCAGTCTCCGCAGATAGGCAGCCTGAACTCAATGATCGCCGCGCTCTAACTCACCTGGATCTGCACTTAAAGTGCAGGGTGTAGTATGAGTACAACCGACTCAGCAAGTAACATAAATAACTAAAAAACTGAGTAGTAGTGACGAGCTAAGCAGAACAATTCAATTTTTAATTCTCACAGTTAAGAACAAATAGGAGTAAACGGGTAAGTTTCATGAATCAGCAAATACTACAAGGCAATCAGCAGATAAATGCAGAAACAACAAAAATAAATGAAATCTCACAGCAATGTCACTCCATCACTCAGCCCTCAATGCACACATTCAATAGGTACCTGCGCTCACTAGGGGTGTTCAGACTCCGGAGGGGCTCCTACAGCCCAATCGCTAAGCACGGACGACTCACATACCATAATATCAATATTTGGATCTGCACAGACAACTCACGTGCTGCACGGACAACTCACTTGCCATAATATAAATACCTGGATCCGTACGAACAACTGACGTGCTATAGAAAAATATCTCACAACAGGCCCTCGGCCTCACTCAGTCATGTACCTTTCTAGCCTCACAGCTTTCAACAATTAAAGAAGAACATCCCAAATCAAATATTACACTGTATCAGCAAGAATAATAGAGACTGAGGTAACCATGTATTAGAATTTCTACGACTGAGTGCAATATAAATATGAGCATGAATAAAGCCTAAACATGATCTCTAACATGAAGGCAGTCAAGTTTAACAGACATGTACCCACATAAACACATATGATGGTTATTAGGCCTCACAGCCTCACGGAACGGACCAAGTCTCAATCCCTCGCGGCGTACATCCACACGCCCATCACCTAGCGTGGGTATAACCTCCAAACAGTCACATGATATCAGTTCTCCGGGTTTATACCCTCAAAGCCAGAGTTAAAATTGTTACTTACCTTAACAACATAGAATCCTACTCCTAGATGCCCTCGCCCCTCGACTCGGTCTCCAAAAGCTCCGAATCTAACTACAACCGGAACAATACTATCAACATAAGCTAAAGAAATGAATTCCACAAGAAAAAACTACAAAATAGGCCAAAAATCCGAAATTGGCTAAAACTCGGGCCCCAGGACCACGTCTCGAAACCCGACAAAAAATACAAAACTAGAAAGCTCTTTCACCCCATAGTCTAACCATATCAAGATTACTCAAATCCGATAAAGGGACCCCATTCAAAACCTAAAAAATCTCACTCAAGGGTTCTTCCTCTTTTTCCCCAATTTCTCACCCCAATTCACAATTTAGATGATAAAATCAAAGATGTAATCATGAAATTTAACCAAAACCAAGTAGAAATCCCTTACCCCGATCAACACCACGAAAATCCCTTCTAAAATCGCCAAATTTCGTGCTCTCTAGCCCAAAATATGAAAAATGGGTTCAAACCCTCGATTTTGAAATTTAACACTGCTGCCCAGATTTCCTGCATCGTGATCGCGGAAATGGCCTCATGATTGCAAAGCACAAAGCAAGCTGCCCATACATTAACCCTACGCAAACGCAGAATTACCCACGCGATTGCGGACCACTACCCTCTCAAACCTACTCGAACACGTCCATCTCCATGTGATCACGTAGAGAAACTCTTTCACTTCTCTGCCACTCCAAATCCTTCTATGCGAACGAGACCTCAGCCACGCGTTCGCGATGCACAGCTTCACATACCTTCACGATCGCGATCCTGTCTCTACGATCGCGTAGAAAAATGCCCCTCTTCCCCCAAATAAGCTTACACGATCGCGTATGAACCCTTGCGATCGCGTACAAGGAAACCAGAAAAATCCAACATCAAATATAAGCAACTTCAGCCTTGTTGCCAACCCAAAAACAAAGTTCGTTAACCACCCGAAACTCACCCGAGGCCCTCGGGACCTTAACCAAACACATCAAAACGTCCCATAACACCATATAAACTTAGTCGAATCCTCAAACCACCTCAATTAACATCAAAACAATAAATCAACCTCGGATTCAAGCTTAAAAACTTTTAAACTTCCAAAATTCGCCAAATACGCCGAAACCTACCAAACCACGTCTGAATGACCTCAAATTTTACACACACGTCACCATTGACACTACAAACCTACTCCAACTTCTGGAATTCCATTCCGACCCTGATACCTAATTTTCCATTGCCGACCAAAATCACCAAATTTCCAACTTTCGCCAATTCAAGCCAATTCTACCACGAACCTCTAAACTACATTCTGGATGCACTCCTAAGTTCAAAATCATCTAACGGAGCTAATCGAACCATAAAAATCTAAATCCGATATCGTTTACTCAGAAGTCAACATCTAGTTGACTTTTCCAGCTTAAGCATCCTAATAAGAGACTAGGTGTCTCATTTCACTCCCAAAACTACACCGGACCCAAACCTACCAACCCGATACAACACAACACAGTTGAACATCACATAAAGAATAAGAAATGGGGGAAACGAGGAAATAACTCTCACAACGATCGGTTGAGTCCTTATAGTTCATTAGCAATAATATCTTTTGTGGTGTGCCACGTTCCAATTGCTGGGCAACTTTTCTCCAGTTTGGTTTTCCAACCCGTATGAACCTGTCCTAGTGATAGATGAAACCCGGTAAGGGCCTTCCCATGTTAGACCTAGCTTTCCCGCGTTGAACTCCCGGTTTTTTTGAGTTACTTTCCTTAGGACTAAATCTCCTACTTTGAAATAACGGATGTTGGCTTTTCAATTATAATATCACTCCATTCTCTACTTTTGAGATACCATTATTACATGCACCAAGCCCCTACATTCATCAAGCAGTTCCAAGTTGACTAACATTAATTCGTTGTTCGATTGTTCATCTGCTTGGAAATATCTCAAGGTAGGTTCCCCTATTTCCACTGGGATTAAAGCTTCTGCACCGTACACGAGGGAAAAGGGGTTTCCCCTATGCTCGACTTGGTCGTAGTTCAATATGCCCATAGAACTCGGGGTAATTACTTGGGCCAGTTACCCTTAGCCGCTTCCAAACTTTTCTTGAGGTTTTGAATAATCAGTTTGTTGACTCTTCTTGACCGTTTGCACTTGGATGATAGAGTGAAGATGTGATCCTCTTTATTTTTAAATCTTTGACGAACTTTGTAACTTTTGCACCGATAAACCGTGGCCCATTGTCACATGCTATTTATTTTGGTACTATGAACCTGCAATTAAATTTCCCACAGGAAATCCACCGCTTCGCGTTCTCCAATCTTCTGATAAAGACCTACTTCCAGCCACTTAGAAAAATAGTCAGTAAAAATTGAAAAGAAAGCTTACCTTTTCGGGAGCCGGTGGAAGTTGTCTGACGATGTCCATCCCCCATTTCATGAATAGCCACGGGGATAAAACTGAATGTAAGGGTTCTGCCGGTTGATGCACCATTGGTCCGTAGCGTTGGCACTTATCATATTTTCGTACAAAGTCTTTGGCGTCTTATATTCCATGTGGGGACAAGAATATCCTGCCCTTACCAACTTCAACACTAAGGAATTTGCACCCAAATGGTTGTCGCATATCCTTTCGTGAACCTCTCTCAAGACATGGTTAGCTTTGGATGCCCCTAAGCATCGGGTCAGCGAGCCTTGAAAAGATTTCTTATACAATTGTCCTCTTTTGAAGCTATATCGTGTTTCTTTGGCGCGTAGGGACCTAGATGCTTTGGGTCTTCAGGTAGCCTCCTATGTTAGAGATAATCAACGATTTCATTTCTCCAGTCCCAGACCAAATTAGTCGAATTTACCTCATAATAACCATATGTATTCATGACTGAGTTCATTAGTTGTACTACCGTCCCAGACTCCGATCCCTTTATTTGCGTCGATGATCCTAGGTTTTCCAATGCGTCATCTTCTGTGTTATATTCCCTTAGGATATGAGTAATTGACCACTCTCGTAATCGCGCCAACAGAGCATGAACCTTAACCACGTATTGTTTCATGCGCTCCTCTTTGGTCTCGAAGATCCCGTAGACCTGATTTACCACCAGTTGTGAGTCACATTTGATTTTGATGACCGCGGAGTCACGTACCCGGGCCAATTCAAGACCTGCAATCAAAGTTTCATACTCTGCTTCATTTTTAGTTAAAGGGATCGTTCTGATGGCTCGCCTTACCCCTGAAGGCGTGATTAAGACTTTACCGAGCCCGGACCCTTTTACATTGGAAGCTCCATCCGTAAATAAGGTCCAAACCCCTGATGTCGATTCTGACACCATCACTGCCTCCTTGGTTACCAAAGGCAATAATCCATGACTGAAATCGTCCACGAAGTGACTTGCGACTTAATTGCAGTCCTTGGTTTATATTCTATCTTATATTCACTCATTTCAACGTCCCATTTGGCCAATCTACCCGAGAGCTCAGGTTTATGAATGATGTTCCACAAAGAGAAAGTATCACCACGGCTATTTGGTGGCATTGGAAGTAGGGCCTCACTTTCCGAGTGGCGACTACGAGAGCTAAGGGCCAGTTTCTCCCAATGTGGGTAGTGTGTTTCTGCTCCCATAAAAATTTTACTAACATAATAAATGGGAGACTACGTATATTCGTTCTCTAGGACTAAAAATGCACTTATCGCAACTTCCAATACCACGAGATAAACTAGCAACGTTTCACCTGGTTTTGATTTTGAAAGAAATAGAGGGATTGACAAGTACTTATTTAAATTCCTCAAAGCCTGATGGCACTCCAGGGTCTATTAGAAATTAATTTTCTTTTTGAGCAGTGCGAAGAAACGATGATACTTTTCTGATGACCGGTATCTGAACTTTCTCAAAGTTGTCAATCTCCTCGTAAGCCTTTGGACTTCCTTCACGTTTGATAGTTGGTCCAGGATGTCTTTTACGACCTTGATCTTATTGGGGTTTACCTCAATTTCCCTTTGTGATACCAAAAATCCTAGAAACTTACCAGAGTTGACCCCGAACGCGCATTTCTCGGGATTAAGTTTCATATTATGCTTCCTTAGGATGTCGAAAGTTTATTGCAAATTTTTAAGATGATCACCTGCATTTAAATACTTAACGAGCATATTGTCTGTCACCCCCCCTCTTTTTCTCGCGCGAAATCGGGTTTCGACATTTCTGAGACAACTCCCTTCCTTTTGGGATATGATATGGGATTTGAAGAGCCTCCACCTAACGGATTAAGGCGCGTTAGGGCACCTAGAGTAATTAACTCATGAAACTAGATTGCATCACCAGAGATAGGGTAAGAGCTCAAAATTACCTTGAGGGGAAGGTGTTAGGCACCCCTCGAGGTCCATAATGGTGGGTCCCGTCCGAACTTAATTAAGCGAATTAGTCTTTAAAGGAATTTAGACAACTATTATTTTAAAACAGGAATTAAATGGGTTCTATGTCTTTTAGCCTAAAGGATTATTTCCATGCAATACTTGGCAACTTTCCCCAGGAAGGGTGCTACACATAGTATTAGCGCACATGTCATTATCTCCTTTACTACCCAATTACTATCTTTCAGTTGTTACTTAAGCGTTCTAGTAGCTTCTAACTCGTGCCTTATGCGTGCACTACCCGTTCCTTTCCCTATGGTCCTGGAGGTGTTTAGGGCCTCTATTTGAGGTGCTTTTAGACTGACCTAGGTTGCTAAAAATGAGAAAAAGCTAGGAGACAAACAAAATTCAAATAGAACTGTCAAAGAAGAACAACTAAAGGCTCATGTTAACCTCCATAAATAGTCAACAAATGCACGTAGTTCAATCAACAAATTTCATTAATTTAGGATCCTATAGGCAGGATATCTAGATCAGCAAAAATAGAATATAGAGAAGCAGTTTGTTTAAGGCGAGCATCGAGACCTATCAATTTACCTACTGATTTTGATTAAGTTTTGAATCTGCGCAAACTTCAAGCAGCAAGAGATCACAATTTTAGGCCCAGAATTCTTAATAAACCTACAGGTTTGCCTAAGTGATAACCATAACAGAATCCTATAGGCGTGGTATCTACAACTGTTAATTATAGACCTATAACAACGAGTTACTAATTTTAATAGACATGTTTTTATCTCTTTAGATCCTATAGGCATGCTTTCTACTTTTGCAGAATTAGTTAACTCCTATAGGCATGATTTCTAAGTGTTGAAACTGATTACAAGCATGATTTCTAAATTTACAACTGATTTACCCTATAGGCATGGTATTTATTAGTTTAAATCTTATAGACATGATTTCTAGGTTTTGAAACTGATTCCTTTTATTCCTGTAGGCATGGTATCTAAGTTGAAACTGATTTTTTATTTCCTATAGGCATGATATCTATTAATCACGTTGGGGCAGAATTATTAAAGAAAATTGTCAGGAAAGTTTATTTGGTCAAACAAATAGAATCCTATATACATGACCACTAATGCACTTGAGATTGGAAGTATGTGTTAATCCTATGAACATGGATTCTAATGCAGAATTATAAAGGACCCATAGGCAGTGTCTCTAATATGCCAAAAATATGAAAATTCAGAGTCATAAATAGTCAGAAGGAAATCCTATGGGCAGTATCTCTAAACAAACAGTAGCATGCACATAAGGAATTAATACAATGGACTTATAGGCAGGATTTCTACCCGAGCTTGAACAAATATATATAGAACCCCCCTCCCCTAGCTTTTTATTAATAACCCAAGACCTGTTTATTTTTACAGAGATTATTACATTATTACAACCCAATAATTAATAAATTACATAGTAAAAATCATTACACTATAGGGAGCCTTAGCAGGCCCAATATTAACCTGGAAATCAGGCCTTCAAGCAAAGCTAGTCTAAAGTATACAGGTGGTCCATCCATGTACACAAAATTGAGCTTCTGGTGTGTCAAAATTCCCAAGGGCCTCAGGGACCTGGGGCAATGCTCACACCAGAACCTTACTCAAAACAACAGTTTGTAAAAGATTGGAAGACCAGCCCCAATGTGTCAGATTTCAGAGGAGTCTCAAGGACCCTACGCAGTGCTCACATTGGGGGTGGTAAGAACCTAGATATCTAAGAGTAGAAGTTTGAACATAGTATATAAGGGGTAGGGGACAGTTTTAGTAAAACAGTTTTATTTTTTTTAGGAGCAAACAAATTCAAACTACATGGTGCAACCAGAGTAGACAGAATCCAATTTTAGCACCAAGTTCAAGCAAATTGGTATTTATTCAAACTAAATACTCAGACCAGTACTTAAAGCAGTCGCAGGAGAAAGGATTAACAGAGTGAACTGACACACATGCTTGTAATATCTAAACATGTTCAGAATAGGGAACATACAACTGAATCAAACAAGGTTTCACATTACTAGAGATTACTTAGTTCATTAATTACTACTAGGTGAGGCCATATAGACATGTATTAAACAGAAACATGCTGAAGTTTGAAGCATCTAAACAAACAAACACATAGAACATGAACCAAAGCATACTAGTCTAGAAAGAGGTAAACAGAAACCATGGATCAGACAGAAAACATGCCAATGTGAGCACACAGAACAGAGTAGGTTAACAGGAATTGAGGCATGCTAGTAGAGAGAGAAATAAATAGGAACTATATGGCAAACATAAGCATATCGAGGTTTAAAATAAACTAATCATATAATTCTCATGGAACAGAACAAGATAATAAGAATTAAGGCAAGGCATAGTAGTTGAGAAAGAGACGGTCAAGAATCAGGTATCCAAACAGATACATGTTAAGGCCTATAATAAAATGACTACATAGATATAGAATAGAAAAAAATAACAGGAATTAAGGCATACCAATTAGGGAGAGAGTAATCAGGAAGGAGATGGAAATTTGAATCCCAGAGTCTAGCCTTGGCTTTCAGCCGGCTAGACAATGCAGCAAGTCAGAACGATAGAAAGAACTCAAGTTGTGTAAGTGTAAGTGTGTGAGTGTAGGTTTGTAAGCGGGAGCTTGTGTCTCAGCGTGTGTTTGAAAATCATAACAATGAAAGGTTGATATAGCATACAGTAGAGTAAACCAAATAAGGAAGGCAAATCAACGACACACAAATAAGGTATGCAAAAATCAATTAATCAATCAATACAAATCAATTAACAGGAAAGAATCACGGAAGTATCACTTATATTAAGGATAATCAATTAGCAGCCAAGATTGAGGTTTAATAAGGTAAGCAATAAGTCCAGAGATCACTTATAGGTTGGTCATAACAATCAAAGCCCAGGAATCAGACCAGTAATATAATTAAGGAAAGTATTACCAACTAAGAATCACATATAAGGAAAGAATAGGTAAAAAATCTTTCAGAGAGATATCAGTTTTAAAAAGAAGTACAATTTCAAACCCTAATTAAGCAAGTAAAATAGTTTAATTGACAGCTAAAGTAAACGAGCAAACATTATAGCAAGCAGTAGAATAATTAGAAACCTTAGGACATAAAGACACATAGATGGAAATCAGTCGAAAAAGTAAGGAAGAAAACCGGAGTTAAAACATTTTTGCAGAGACCCTTAAAAAAATTGAAACCCTAGCTTTTAGGGAAAAACAAAAATCGGTTAACAATGATAGGAAAAAATAGCAGAATCTTAAATGAAAAGTAACAAACAAACTCAAACAGCTTCAGATCTAAATAGATCTGAATGGTTTTAGCCAGAAATATTTAGGTTATGTAAAAAAATGAACAGAGGTGAGAAAACTATGGTTTTACCAGAGATTTGAAGCCATAAACACGAAGGTATTAGTAGTCACAGACATAGGAATGAACACAGGTAGATTCATCGAGAACATGAGGGATTTGAACCAAATCTGGTTCGAATCTCTTTGATATTCCATCAAGTAATACGAAAATCATAACGCCAGTAGAGATAGGAGGCCGAGTAAGGCCTGAAATTGAAGAGAAAACCCATGAATCGAAGGGGTTTCAGTGATGGCAGGCTAGGGTTAGAAGGAGGGTGAGAGAGAAGAGAGGAGGAAGGGGTTTCAAGGGTGTCCGTTTTGGAATAATGGTTAGGGTTTTGGGTCGTTTGGTTAATAAAAAATGGAAGGTAAATCCTGGACCGTTGATCTTTTGAGATCAACGGCCAGGATTGAACCTGGGTTGGGGCGGGTATAGATCAGGGTTATGGGTTATGGGTTATGGGTTAATGTAATTGGACTGGGGTGGAAATTGGGCTAAGGTCCGAAAATCAAATTAAAAGAGGTTATATGTTGAATACTCAATTGATTTGATAAAATAATTTATAAAAATAGCTAATAAATGATAAAAAAATGCTATTTATGCATGAAAATAATTTAAAATAATTACTTAATATTATAAAAATATAAAAGGTCATTTTCGTGTAAAATCAAGTAATTATGCACACATGGGCTATTATTGCCAAGTTATTGCAATTATAATCTAAAGACATAAATATAATTATGCATAAAATAATTAAAGCTTAATATAAATATAGATGATAAAATTAAGCAATAAAATTATTATAAAATCATTTGTGATGCAATATGTAATTATTTGGACAATAAAATAATGGAATAAATTAAATAGAAATCCTTTTAAAATTACAGAAAATTATGGAAAAATATTAATTGATGCTCATGCATTGTTTTGAAAGTATATATGCATTTTGGAAATAATATAGGGAAAAATTGGGTATCAACAGTTGCCCCTCTTTACCCGGGAAGGATGAAAGAGTTGTTGGGTAAAGATATGGTGGCCAATTTTGACCGGATAAAGTGATCTGAGAGATATAGGCACTCCGATTTCCGAGTTGCCTACATATCCCTGGTTTTACAGGAATCAAGTCGTGTGTAGTTCTGGATTCATCGGCGTAATAAACCGATGAAGTTGTCACAAGGATGGACACAAGGTTTCGAATAGGTGAAACGGTTATGGTGAGTGGTCAGGTTTGAAATAGTATGAAGGAACTGGAGCGGGATTTCTCCTGTTGAAATAATGTTTACTCACCGGGTCACCTGCAAATCAGAAGATGTACTGCAAGCATATACGTATAAATTTGCATGAATTTAGATATGATGCAAATTCCCTTCAGACCATGAAAATTGTCCTTGGACGTTTGAGGATGACGTCCTTAGACCATGATGTCCCGAGCCATGAATTTTGTGGTAAGAGATTCGAAGTCCACGAAATAATGTTCTCTGGCCATGAAAATGGTGCCTCCAAACCATGACGCCTTTGAATAATGATATGCAAATTTGAGAGATCCTCAGTGTAACGATCCGACCGGTCGTTCTGAGCTCTAGCGCGTCGTTCAACGGTTTGAAGTCGTGAGCAGCTTCATTTCAGGTATTATGACCCGTGGGCGTGGTCGGAATTGAATTCCAGGAAGTTTAGAATTGATTTGGAAAGAAAATTCTCATTTCAGAAGCCTTAAGTTGGAGAAATCAACTGAAATTGGAATTTTGAGTAAACGATCTACAAATCAGGATTTGAAAGTTCCAGCAGGTTCGTATGATGATTTCGGACTTGGGTGTATGTCCGGATCGGGTTTTGGATAACCCGAGAGCGTTTCGGCATATATTGTGGAAGTTAACATTTTAGAATGATTTCATGAATTTGGGCTTGAAGTGCATATTCGTGAGGTTGATGTCCGTTTGGGATTCCGAGTCTGGGAATAGCTCCGTATGGTGATTCTTGAATTGGGAGCACGATCAGAAGTGAATTTGGATGTACGTAGGTCATTTTGGAGTCATTTGGCTAAAGATAGGAATTTGAAGGTTTTTGGGAAATCCGGTCGTAAGTGGAGGTTTTGATATCGAGGTCGGAATGCGATTCCGAAAGTTGGAGCTGGTATGTAATGTTGAATATGACTTGTGCGCAAAATTTGAGGTCAACCGGACGTGATTCGATAGGTTTCGGCATCAGATGTAGCAGTTTGAAATTCTAAGTTCTTAAAGAATTGAATTTGAGTGCAATTCGTGATTTCAGTGTTGTTTGATGTGATTTAAGGGCTCTAAACAGTCCGTGTCATGTTTTGGGTTAGGTTGGTGTGATTGGACAGGGTCTCGGGGGCCTCGGGAGGATTCCGGGTGGTTAACGGATCAAAGTTGAAGTTGGAAAAAGGGTTGAAGCTGCTGTCATCTGGTGTAACCGCACATGCGAGGCTTTGACCGCAGGTGCAGAGCCGCAGGTGCGGCTTAGGTGCCGCAGGTGCGAGTGTGGGCTTGGCTTGGCTGGGGACCGCAGGTGCGATAGATATTCCGCACCTACAAAGCCGCAGGTGCGGATAGTGGAGCGCAGGTGCAATTTGGGCTGAAGTTGAGGAAAACCACAGGTGCGGGAGATTTGGTCGCACCTGCGGGATCGCAGGTGCGGAGAAAGGACCGCAGGTGCGGAAATCGACCTGGGCAGAATGTTTTAAAATGAGAGTTTTGGGTTCATTGCCTTCATTTCTTCATGGTTTAGGCGATTTTGGAGAGCTTTTCAAGGGAGATTTCACCAAGTATCATGAGGTTAGTGATTCCTTCTCATTTCCAAGTTGGATACAAGATCATTACATAAGTTTGATATGGGAATTATAGGAAATTGGGGTTCTTGAAGAAAAACCTAGAAAATGTAAATTTGGATTTTAGCCACGAATTGAGCATGACTATTTGAGTAAATTATGTATTTGAGTTAGTAATGCTGTGGGTAGAATGTATCTTCGAGAAATTTCGGATTCCAGGCATGTGGGCCCGAGTGAATTTTGGTCATTTCTCCGAGCGGGGTTGGGAAAATATATAATCTGAATTTGTTGTGAGTATTAGGATGAATTTTCATTTTTGCCGTTATGTGGTAGTTTCAGGGCGTTATGCGTCCGTTGGAGTCATCGGAAGGGCTTGGAAGCTGGTGTTGGAATTTCGGAGCGAGGTAAGTCTCCTTTCTAACTTTGTGAGGGGGAATCGTCCCCCTAGGTGAATTAAATCAGTACATGATATTATCGTCGGGGGCTACGTACGCACGAGGTGACGGGAGTCCGTGCGTAGCTACTTCTATGCCATGTCCAGGTAGCCTAGGACCCACTTGCATGCCTTATGTGTGTACCTGTAATCCTGCCTGTAATATTAAACTGCTAATATAATCAAAGGCGTAATTGAATATCTAAAAGAAAACTACAGTTCATCTTGTTAATCTCCTAAAAAAAGAATTTATGGATATTTGTGTACCTGGACTAGGTTGTATCGTGGAATATCATTAAACTTGACAAATGAGTTTCAAAAACAAATGATTTCAAAACCTATGTTTCATGTTTCTTTTAATAAGGATTCTACCACTTCCCTGAGAAAACTATTTTCTTAATAAAAATATGGATTTAATTTGGTATAAATGTGTCAGCACCCGAGTTGTAGGTATGGTTCGCGAGTGGGGGTAGCTTTATAATATTCAGTATAAGTGTGTCAGCACTCGAATCACAGGTATGATTCGCGATCGAGGAAAGCTTTATAGTAATTTGGTATAAATGTGTTAGCACCCGAGTCGCAAGTATGATTCGCGAGCGGGGGAATATTTATAATATTCAGTATAAGTGTGTCAGCACTCGAATCGCAGGTATGATTCGAGATCAAGTGAAGCTTTATAGTAATTTGGTATAAATGTGTCAGCACCCAAGTCCCAGGTATGATTCGCGAGCGGGGGAAGCTTTATAATATTCAGTATAAGTGTGTCACCACTCGAATCGCAGGTATGATTCGCGATCGAGGGAAGATTTATGGTAACTTGGTATAAATGTGTCAGCACCCGAGTCGCAGGTATGATTCGCAAGCGGGGGAGCTTTACGACTATTCAGTGATTAGATATTTCTTCGACTCTGGCCGGTTGTCTTATCCTTGTGTGCGCATGAATATTTGGGTACTGTTTTATTGATATTGGCTTGACATGTACTTGGGAGAAAGGAAAGTGTACATTGTTGCTTATTCTCAGTAGTTACCTGGATTTCTGTACTTGATACGTATTCGCTGCTCACTATCCTACATGTGTACTGTACTTCATCATATTTCTGTCATATATTATATTGTTGGACCTTAGTGAGTGTTAAGTCAACCCCCTCGTCACTACCTCTCTGAATTTAGGCGGGCGACTTACTGAGTACACGTTGTTTTTGTACTCATGCTACAGTTGCTGTGCATTTTTATTGCACAAGTACTTTCACAGCAATGTGGAGGATTCGGAGACTTAGGCGAGCTGCATCATCCGAAAGCGATCCGCATCTGACAGAGTCTCCTTTGCACTGTATCTATTTCATTTAAATTTCCTTGTCCAGTTGTATTTCGGACAGGCTTGTAATGATTGTTGAATTCCTAGAAATTGCTCATGTACTTGTGACACCGGGTTCTGGGATATGTATGGGGATATAATTGCTTAGGTGTAATCTTTAAACCATTATTTTAATTAACAGAATTTTATTTGGTTACTATGTAATGAAGTGGAAGGAAGTGTTTTTCATAAATGTTTTAAAACGGAAAGTTGTTTATTAATCAATGATTTGGATTGCCTGACATTGATGTCCGGCGCCATCACGACCTTAGGGATTTTGGGACGTGACAACATGGTATCAGAGCGCTAGGTTCCCGTAGGTCTCACGAGTCATGAGCAAGTCTAGTAGAGTCTTGCGGATCGGTACAGAGACGTCTGTACTTATCTTCGAGAGGCTACATGGCTGTTAGGAGTACTTCCCTTCTTGGTTCTTTATCGTGCGAGTTGATTCCTTTGAGGCTTATGCCTATGTTCATTCCTACTCAATCTTATGCGTCGCGAAGCGCTTGCTATGGATCAGGAATTTGAGGAATGGAAATGGTGCTACGAATGTAATTCGAGATGCTTCCATGTGTAAATGGTCGTGGTTATTGTTATGTCCCTACGAAAGGGTAATATGTTATTTCAGCTCAGTAGTTGTGTTTCTGGGAGCCTTAAGGTTGTGCTCAGGTAGTGATGATATTTGCAATTGATCGTCGCGCGGTGTCGATATGATGATAGAACATTTTCCCGTATGTTGGGAGAGATGAATGGTTTGAAGGGAGGTCTCCTCAGAGCGTGATTTCGAGATTTCAGTGCTTTTGGGCCGGTAGAGGAATGGCATTTCGGGTTATGAATGGTCCGGTTGGGGTTGATAAGGTAGTAAGACTTGGTGTCTTCAAGTGAGATGGGATGTGCACCTGTGACGTGTCATTTCTTTGGTTGCGTGGGGTCAGAGTATTGAGAGGAAGCATTGAAGAATGCGGTTGGCAGAGATCGTGATGTGCGGTGGTTCAGTACCAGATAGGGATTTGTAATAAAAGCAGCTAGGGAAGAGATGATCTTTGGAGAGCTTGAAGTCGTGGTGATCTACTGGTTTGGGAGCTACAAAGAATGATCCTGGAATGAGGCTAGGCGGTGGTTCCATTTTCTAGGAGGCCAGGTGTAAGAATCGGAAGTCGAGCAGTCGCAAGTGGGGGAGCGGCAGCACAACTTGGAATTTGAAGATATTGTCGCACATTTAATGGATGTCTATGAGGAGCAGACATATTAGTAAGTTGGTAAATGAAGCCGGGCGCAGGATGGGGTATTGAAGTAGCAAAGAGCGTGCATTTCAGCGTCGTCGGAAGGTGTCCGCGGGTGATTTCTACAGGTGGGTTGTCTTCTGGGGATAGGTTAGCAATGGCAGGGTTGGCAGGTTCTGTGAGGGGTCCTAGTGGCTAGTCGGTAGGAGATAGAATGTGTGAATGATGCTAGAGAATTCGAGTATTTAGGGAGTGCTAGCAAGAGAATTTAGAAGATTTGGACGAATTGGCTGAGCAAGATCGTGTTATCAAAGTAATAAGGATCTCAGCAGGGTCTAGAGTGGTGCAAGGAGTAGCTTCGAGTTAAGTGGGGGAGTCCCACCATCTGCAGTTGGGTTGTAGGATTGTCTTCGCATGGGGTTGAGGATTTTCGGCGTGTTGGCAAGTTATTTCAGCTAAGGAAAAAGGAGTAAAATGGTAATTGTGCGTGGGATTTGATGAATATGTGCAAAAGTTGGCCCTGTCAGATCAGGGTTAGGCTTTGGAAGATTAAGAATTTATGCTTAAGGCATGGGAAAGTTGTAAGGATAATAATGGCTCAGTCATGTGTTTCATTGAAAAAGGTGTTCCTGTGCTAGGAGAGTCTTGGGTTTGATTGTATTCGGGGCCAGTCAGAGTGGGTGACTCTCAATAGTAGTTCTAGTGAGTTCAAAAGTTAAGAATGCGACAATTAAGGATTTTAGGCAGTAGTATGGTCGAGAATCGAGCTTTTGCAGAGTAATCTCTAAGAAAATGAGGATGGTTGGAATGTTCTATGATATGTTTCAGCATGCAATATAATATTGGAGGAGTGAGAGAAATAGACTCCAGATTGAAGAATAGATTATCAGAAGGGTATGAGACGAGTTACAGGATTTAGGCAGCATAGTCTCATGAATCAAGGGCACTCGGGATGAGTGAGGGTTGAGTTTTCTATGGGTTGAAGGAAGTTGTTATTGTTCCTGAGGCAATTAATGATGATTAAAAGAAGATAGATTGACTAGCCATGGTTGAAATGGCACGTTTGCGGCAGTGGTTGGTTCCTTTGATGTGATTATGTTATGCATATGGTTTGTGCCGGTGTGTGCGGGGCTTGTCGACCGTCGTAATGGATTTCATGTGGGAACATTTGAGTGTTATGGCCTATCATGTGTAGGCGGATCCCGGAAGGGTTATGGGGTATAGACTACTACTTAAGTATTTGCATGATCTAGTTGATAATGGGAATTCACTTGTATGTTGAGATGGTACTCTTGAATTAAGTCAAGTAAAAAGTTTCTATATGATGAAGTGTTCACCCTATTGGTGGTTCGAAAGTTATGATGGAAATCTTGCGCTACCTCATGTTGGTATGTTAAGTGCAGGAAGCAGTATGTAACTGGGAGTAAGAATTGAGATTTAGGTATGATGTTTATAAGGATGTCATGAGCTCGGAAGAGCAGGGCAAAGTGATTTGAAAGTTCAGTGTAAGCTGGTGTTATCTTCAGTGTCACCTGAGGTTGATATTCGGTGAAAGAGACTTTGTACCCTGATCATGGGTTCTTGATGTGTTTTGCAGCCTTAGTGTGGTCGGTGTTATGGATGGGAAGACTTGTTGCCTTGTGTGGAAGGTCGTGGAAGCATGACCGCGAAAATATTGTATAGAGTGTGACATGTAGTCACTTAATGGATTTCAGATTTGGACTGAGTATGAAGAAGTGCAATATTGCTCAATTGAGAATTTTTGCCTGGAGGGCGTTCGGTTGATTTGATTATGGATTATGGGGTGTTTGTTCCGGTAATGATGGTTGTTCTCGTGTATTATGAGAAAAGTGGGTTAATATGGACCCAGGCAAAATCTAATCGCCTAGTTTGGTGCGAGCGAGGTGGCCCGATGCTTGTGGATGGATTAAAATATGATTATGGGCTCCGTATGAGCCATGCATGTTCCTTTCAATAGAGCGTTTTTCATGGAAAGATATTAGAACAGTGGGTGTTGTTCCTTCTTTGTCGAATTCATGTGTTATTGTGATTTTGCCATGCGAGTTGTGAAACGACTTGATAATTTCCTATGTGTTGAGGTCCCGCATAGTGGGGATGTTATGTGAGCAGGATAGCTCTTGAGATCTAGAGTGTGTGTGTGTATATATATATATATATATATATATATATATATATATATATATATATATATATATATATATATATATATATATATATCGCACCTAAGTTGTGCTTGCATTATGTAGCCTACGGCTCTATCAGTCTCCCCATGATGGTATTATGCACTTAGCGTGCTTGTGATTGATATTCAATAATTTGTAATAGTGAGCGATTCAGCTCCATGTATATTTCCTTATGTGAGTCTTATGTTGGGATCGAGTGGCACGCCGCCGCGGGTATGTTATTTGGATCAAGTTGCACGCCGCAACAGTGTGATGATGAGGAGGGTTAATATGTATTTATTTTCTTGTGTTTTATTTTCCTATTTTCTGGTAAGAATTCATATTAGTTGCGTGAGCTGAATAGTTCCGTCCTGAGTCGCTTCTTATTATCATGTTCGAGTTATGGTCTATTGGCGCGATGTGGTATCACGTGAGGTTGTTGGCCAAGTTTAGGGGTGATTTGTTGTCTGAGCAGTTCATACTGGGTGAGACGAGATTATCGGATCAGGGTTCAGTGCGATGAGGTTATGTGAAGTGTATATTAGAGAGCAAATACCATTATTCAGGTTCATAATGAAGTGATGATTCTAGCCAAGATGATGTATTCAAGGATTTGTTAACTCTGCAGTTGAGTATGAGTTTCTGCACGTTTCCTCCATTGTGGTGGTATCGTCAGCATTATAGTAGGAAGTATGTATATATATCATGAGGTGCATTGGGAGCATCAGATTCGTGGAATTTGGCTATTAAGGTTCATGGAGCGTCATTGTGGTTAGATAATGAATCTTGCGGTGCATGGTGCTGATTCAGCAAAGGTATACAGCCATGTTCTAGTATGTCATGTGGTAGTTGATACGGTGTTTATATATGTTGGAACTAGTCCTGGTAGAGACATTTCAGGTGTGTGAATGAATTTTGAGCTTATTGTATGGATAAGAGAAGAAATCTTCAGGTGTGATCAAGCTAATGTGCTCGATTGGGTTCGTGGTAGCACGGGAAGGTGCTCGAGATGTTAAACAGTGGTTTCAGGTAACTCCAGAGCAGTTCTTAGCACGTTCGAGGATGAACGTCGGTTTAAGTGGGGGAGAAAGTAACGACCCGACCGGTCGTTTTGAGCTCTAGCGCGTCGTTCAGCGGTTTGAAGTCGTGAGCAGCTTCATTTCAGGTATTATGACCCGTGGGCGTGGTCGGAATTAAATTCCAGGAAGTTTAGAATGATTTGGAAAGAAAATTCTCATTTCGGAAGCCTTAAATTGGAGAAATCAACTAAGATCGGAATTTTGAGTAAACGGTCTCCGAATCAGGATTTGAAGGTTCCAACAGGTTCGTATGATGATTTCGGACTTAGGTGTATGTCCGGATCGGGTTTTGGATAACCCTGGAGCGTTTCGGCGTATATTGTGGAAGTTAGCATTTTAGAATGATTTCATGAATTTGAGCTTGAAGTGCATATCCATGAGGTTGATGTCCGTTTGGGATTCCAAGTTTGGGAATAGCTCCGTATGGTGATTCTGGAATTGGGAGCGCGATCGGAAGTGAATTTGGATGTCCGTAGGTCATTTTGGAGTCATTTGGCTAAAGATAGGAATTTGAAGGTTTTTGGGAAATCTGGTCGGAAGTGGAGGTTTTGATATCGAGGTCGGAATGCGATTCCGGAAGTTGGATCAGGTTCGTAATGTTGAATATGACTTGTGCGCAAAATTTGAGGTCAATCGCACGTGATTTGATAGGTTTCGGCATCAGATGTAGAAGTTTGAAATTCTAAGTTATTAAATAATTGGATTTGAGTGCGATTTGTGATTTCGGCGTTGTTTGATGTGATTTGAGGGCTCGAGCAAGTCTGTGTCATGTTTTGGGACAGGTTGATGTGATTGGACGGGGTCTCGGGGGCTTCGAGTGGATTCCGGGTGGTTAACGGATCAAAGTTGAAGTTGGAAAAAGGGTTGAAGCTGCTGTCATCTGGTGCAACCGCACCTGCGAGGCTTTCACCGCAAGTGAGGCTTGGGCGCCGCAGGTGTGAGTGTGGACTTGGCTTGGCTAGGGACCAAGGTGTAATGGATATTCCGCACCTGCGAAGCCGCAGGTGCGGACAGTGGGGCGCAGGTGCGATTTGGGCTGAAGTTGAGGAAAACCGCAGGTGCGGGAGATTTGGTCGCACCTACGGGATCGCAGGTGCGGAGGAAGGACCGTAGGTGCGGAAATCGACATGGGCAGAATGTTTTAAAATGAGAGTTTTGGGTTCATTGCCTTCATTTCTTCATGGTTTAGGCGATTTTGGAGATCTTTTCAAGGGAGATTTCACCAAGTATCATGAGGTAAGCGAGTCCTTCTCATTTCCAAGTTGAATACAAGATCACTACATAAGTTTGATATGGGAATTGTAGGAAATTGGGGTTTTTGAAGAAAAACCTAGAAAATGTAAATTTGGATTTTAGCCACTAATTGAGCATGAATATTTGAGTAAATTATGTATTTGAGTTAGTAAGGCTATAGGTAGAATGTATCTTCGAGAAATTTCAGATTCCGGGCACGTGAGCCCGAGGGAATTTTGGTCATTTCTCCGAGCGGGGTTGGGAAAATATATAATCTGAATTTGTTGTGAGTATTAGGATGAATTTTCATTTCTTTGCCGTTATGTGGTAGTTTCGGAGCGTTATGCGTCCGTTGGAGTCATAGGAAGGGCTTGGAAGACGGTGTTGGAATTTTGGAGCGAGGTAAGTCTCCTTTCTAACTTTTTGAGGGGGAATCGCCCCCCTTGGTGAATTAATTCAGTACATGATATTATCTTCGGGGGCTACGTACGCACGAGGTGACGGGAGTCCGTGCGTAGCTACTTCTATGCCATGTCCGAGTAGTCTAGGACCACTTGCATGCCTTATGTGTGTACCTGTAATCCTGCATGTAATACTAAACTGCTAATATAATCAAAGACGTAATTGAATATCTAAAAGAAAACAAGAGTTCATCTTGTTAATCTCCTAAAAAGAGAATTTATCTCTCTATGGATATTTGTGTATCTGGACTAGGTTGTATCGTGGAATATCATTAAACTTGACAAATGAGTTTCAAAAACAAATGATTTCAAAACCTATGTTTCATGTTTCTTTTAATAAGGATTCTACCACTTCCCTGAGAAAACTATTTTCTTAATAAAAATATGGATTTAATTTGGTATAAATGTGTCAGCACCCGAGTCGCAGGTATGGTTTTCGAGCGGATGAAGCTTTATAATATTCAGTATAAGTGTGTCAGCACTCAAATTGCAGGTATGAGTCACGATCAAGGGAAGCTTTATAGTAATTAGGTATAAATGTGTTAGCACCCGAGTCGCAGGTATGATTCGCGAGCGGGGGAAGCTTTATAATATTCAGTATAAGTGTGTCAGCACTCGAATCGCATGTATGATTCGCGATCGAGTGAATCTTTGTAGTAATTTGGTATGAATGTGTCAGCACCTGAGTCGCAGGTATGATTTGCGAGCGGGGGAAGCTTTATAATATTCATTATAAATGTGTAAGCACTCGAATCGCAGGTATGATTCGCGATCGAGGGAAGCTTTATGGTAACTTGGTATAAATGTGTCACCACCCGAGTCGCAGGTATGATTCGCGAGCGGGGGAAACTTTACGACTATTCAGTGATTAGATATTCCTTCGACTCTGGCCGGTTGTCTTATCCTTGTGTGCGCATGACTAGTTTTATTGATATTGGCTTGACATGTACTTGGGAGAAAGGAAAGTGTACATTGTTGCTTATTCTCAGTAGTTACCTAGATTTCTGTACTTGATACGTATTCGCTGCTCACTGTCCTACATGTCTTCTGTACTTCATCATATTCTATCATATATTATATTGTTGGACCTTAGTGAGTATCAAGTCAACCCCCTCGTCAGTACCTCTCTGGGGTTAGGCGGGCGACTTACTGAGTACACGTTATTTTTGTACTCGTGCTACACTTGCTGTGCATTTTTATTGCATAGGTAATTTCATAGCAACGTGGAGGATTCGGAGACTTAGGCGAGCTGCATCATCCGGAGGCGATCCGCAGCTGACAGAGTCTCCTTCGCACTGTATCTATTTCATTTAAATTTCCTTGTCCAGTTTTATTTCGGACAGGCTTGTAAATGATTGTTGAATTCCTAGAAATTGCTCATGTACTTGTGACACCGGGTTCTGGGATATGTATGGGGATATAATTACTTAGGTGAAATCTTTAAACCATTGTTTTAATTAACATACTTTTATTTGGTTATTATGTAATGAAGTGGAAGGAAGTGTTTTTCATAAATGTTTTAAAACGGAAAGTTGTTTATTAATTAATGATTTGGCTTACCTGACATTGATGTCCGGCCATCACAACCTTAGGGATTTTGGATCGTGACACTCAGGCCATGGCATGGTGTCTTCCACCTTTGAGGATGGTGCCTTTAGAGTATGGCACCTTCAGACAATTTGGCGATATTTCAGCCCATAAGGTGCAAAGACATGATGCTAGAAGCAACAAGACAAGGCTTAGTCTTGTATGAAGTTGAGGGCAGAGCTTAGCCCGAGAGAAAAGAATAATGCAAGAGAGGCAGTGCTTAGTCTCGTGCGGGATTCGGGACAGTTCTTAGTCCCATGCAAAGAGAAGACAGTGCTTAGCCTTATGCCAGATTCAGTACAGTGCTTAGTCACATGCAAAGAGAAGGCAGTGCTTAGCCTTATGCAAGTAGAGAGGAAAGGCTTAGCCTCATGCAAGATTCGGGATAATGCTTAGTCCCATGCAAAGAGAAGTCAGTGCTTAGCCTTATGCAAATAAGAGGCAGGTCTTAGCCTCATGCAAATGGTTTGAGACAGGGCTTAGTCTCATGCAAGATGAAGGCAATGCTCAGCCTTATGCAAATAGGAGGTAGGGCTTAGCCTCATGCAGGTGTTGAGACAGGGCTTAGTCTCATGCAAGATTCGAGACAGTGCTTCGTCCCATGCAAAGAGAAAGCAGGAATAGGAGGTAGGGCTTAGCCTCAAGAAAATGGTTTGAGACAGGTCTTAGTCTCATGCAAGATGAAGGGTAAGAGTGCAGTATTCTTAGCTGACAATGTGTTTTATGCATAGCAATTGCGTCGTTGCGATGGTGTTTGTCATGGTGATATAGTCCTGCACCTAAAGAAAATTTTGTTAGTTTTGGGGGGGGGGGGGGGNTTCCTTCTTCAAAAGTATGCGTGCATAATTTTCAAAAGACATAGTAGTATATAGTTTAGAAATTAGTTAGATGAACCAGTAACTATGACATAATTAGAGACATTACGACTTCTTCTGCCGTAGAATTTTGAGGGTCCTCCTCAAAATTCTATCCCACTTAACTAGATGACCTTTCTGGCTGCTCCATACGCTGCGATTGGCTGAACTTGCTTCAGAATTTTGAGGGTCCTCCTCAAAATTCTGCCCTAGTTTCTGATTGTGGGGGAAAAAGAATATTTTATTGAATTGTGACTGAACCCACAGGTCTGCCTACGTATCCCCTCTTAAACAGGAATCAGGTCGAGCGTAGTTCAATTTATATCATATGAAGAAGCATAAAATGGTTTACACATAATATCTTTTGACTGTATCTGAGTTGATAAGCTCTGGCAAGATTTCTCTGTCCATCTCTGCGAGTATGAGTGCTCCTCCTGTTAATATTCTGTGAACCATGTAAGGACCTTGCCAGTTGAGAGAAAATTTCCCTTTGGATTTCATCTTGATGCGGAAAGATCTTTTTCATCACCAGTTGCCCCAGTGCAAACTGTCTTGTCTTGACTCTTTTATTGAAGGCTCTAGATATTCTGTTTTGATATAGTTGACTGTGACATATTGCATTCATCCTTTTTCTATCTATGAGGGCTAGTTTCTCATAGCGGCTCATTATCCATTATGCGTCACTGAGTTCAGCTTCTTGTATGATTCCCAAGGAAGGAATTTCCACTTCGGCGGGAATGACGGCTTCAGTACCGTAAACGAGCAGATAGGGGGTTGCCCTGGTTGATGCTGACTGTGGTATGGTTTCCCAGTAAGGCGAATGGTAGTTTCTCGTGCCATTGTTTGTGATTCTCTACGATTTCCTTAGTATTTTCTTGATATTTTTGTTGGCAGCTTCCACGGCTCCATTCATTTGAGGCATGTATGTTGTGGAATGTTCTTGATTTTGAAAGTCTCGCACATGGATTTCATCATATCACTATTCAGATTGGCGGCATTGTCAGTGATGATGGACTCTGGAACCCCAAATCGACAAATAGTTCGGTCGCGGACAAAATCCGCAACGACCTTCTTGGTCACAGCTTTGTAAGATGCAGCTTCAACCCATTTAGTGAAGTAGTCGATGGCCATTAAAATGAACTGGTGCCCGTTTGAGGTGGTGGGCTCGATTGGACCAATGGCATCCATTCCCCAAGCACCAAAGGGCCAAGGTGAGCTTGTTGCATTAAGATCATTTGGCGATACTCGTATCATATCTGCATGTATCTGACGTTGATAGAACTTCTTAACATACCGGATGCAGTCTATTTACATGGTCATCCAAAAGTAGCTGGCCCTGAGTATCTTCTTGGCCAAGACAAAGCCATTCATGTGTGGGCCGCAGGTTCCGGCGTGTATCTCCTCGAGCAATTTAGAAGCCTATTTTGCGTCAACACACCTTAACAGCCCCAGATCAGGAGTTCTTCTGTATAGAGTTCCTCCACTTTGGAAGAAGTGATTGGACAACCTCCGAAGTGTGCATTTCTGAGTATGGTTTGCATGCTCTGGCTATTCTCTTTTTGCCAAATACTCTTTGATGTCGTAGATACAAGGTTTTCCGTCCGTTTCTTCTACAACATGGGCACAGTATGCAGGCTGGTTATGGATTCTCACTGGAATGAGATCGATGAAATTCTTGTCTGGATGTTGTATCAATGATGACAAGATGGCCAATGCGTCTCCGAATTCATTCTGAATTCTAGGGACATGCCGGAATTCTATCATTGTGAACCTTTTCTTAATTTCTTGTACATGATGCAGATAAGGTAGTATTTTGGAATTCTTGGTAGCCCACTCTTCTTGTACCTGGTGCACAAGCAGATCTGAATCACCAATCACCAACAGTTCCTGAATATTCATATCAACAGCCAAGTTGAGCCCTAATATGCAAGCTTCGTATTCCATCATGTTGTAGGTGCATGGGAATTTGAGTTTTGCAGACATCGGAGAATGCTGACCAGTTTCTTATACCAAGACGGCTCTGATACCCACTCTTTTAAAATTTTCTTCTCCGTCAAAAAACATCCTCCAACTGTCGTAGGCTTCAGCAATATCTTCTCCTACAAATGATACCTCCTCGTCAGGAAAATATATTTTTAGGGGTTCGTGTTCTCCTTCTACAAGATTCTCAACAAGATGATCTGCTAATGTTTTTCCCTTGATTGCTTTCTGAGTCACATAGATAATTTCAAATTCACTCAGCAAGATTTGTCACTTGGCTAGCTTCCCAGTAGGCATGGGTTTCTGAAAGATGTACTTCACGGGATCCATCCTTGATATGAGATATGTAGCATAGGCACATAAGCAATGCCTTAGCTTTTGAGCTATCCATGTCAGAGCGCAACATGTGCGTTCCAACAGAGAGTATCGTGCTTCATAAGGAGTGAACTTCTTGCTTAAGTAGTATATGGCCTGCTCTTTTCTTCCCGTTTCGTCATGTTGTCCCAGAACACAATCAAAGGCTCCATCTAACACTGCAAGGTAGATTAGTAGTGGTTTACCAGGATCTGTCGGGACTAATACTGGTGGTGTGGACATGTATTCCTTGATTTTGTCAAAATCCTTTTGACAATCCTCGGTCCAACTGGTTGCGGCATCCTTCTTCAGCATTTTGAAATCGGCTCACATATTACTGTGGACTGTGCGATGAAACGCCTGATGTAGTTGAGACGTCCCAAGAAACTCATCACAGCCTTCTTGCTTTTTGGTGGTAGTAATTCCTGGATAGCTTTAACCTTTGACGGGTCCAACTCTATTCCTCGGCGACTGACGACGAATCCCAACAATTTTCCGGTAGGAACCCCGAATGTACACTTTGTGGGAATTAACTTTAGATTGTACTTCCATAGTCGGTCAAAGAATTTCCTCAAATCTGCTATGTGTTCTGTAGCCCTCTTGGATTTGATGATGACGGCGTCCACATATACCTTTATTTTTATGTATCATGTCATGAAAAATGGTTTTCATGGCCCTCAGGTAGGTGGCCCCAGCATTCTTCAGACCGAACGACATCATTTTGTAGCAATACACTCCCCATGGTGTGATGAAGGCTATTTTCTCTGCATCTTCTTCGTCCATCCAAATCAGATGGTAACTAGTGAAGAAATATACAAAGGAATGGAGTTCATTCTTGGTTCAAGTGTCGATTAGAATGTGTATGTTTGGTAGCGGGAAATCGTCCTTGGGACTTGCTCTGTTTAGATCCCGATAATCAACATAGACTCTGACTTATCTTTCTTTGGAACTGGTACTATATTGGCCAACCAAGTTGGGTACTCAACTACTCTAAGGACCTTGGCTTTGATCTGCTTAGTGACTTCTTCCTTGATTTTCAGGCTCATGTCTGGCTTGAATTTTCTGAGTTTTTGCTTCACTGGTGGACACATTGGATTTGTAGGTAACTTGTGAGACACTATGGATGTGCTCAACCCTGTCATATCGTTGTATGACCATGAAAAGATATCCTCATATTCTTTCAGGAACCGAGTGTATTCCTCTTTCTCTGATGGTGACAAGTGGATGCTTATGCAGGTTTCCAATACAGTTTCAGAATCTCCCAAGTTGACTATCTCGGTCTTGTCCAGGTTGGACTTGGGCTTGTTCTCAAAATTCTCTACTTCCCTGACGATCTCTTCAGGTATTACATACTCTTCTTCTATTTCTTCTGAATCACTGTCCTTTTGTTGCGTTATCTCATTACATGTCACATCTGTCGGTTCATCAAGATAAGAAATAGTAATGCTGTAGGGATAAAGATATGAAAAAAATAGTAAAAATAAAACATCAAGCCATTTAAAATGTCAAAAAAAATAATCTTCAATAACTCAAATAACGTTTTTGGAACGTTGAAAAATATTATTTAAGAAAAAAGAAAAAATGCAAAAGTGGAAATCATTTTTTAGAAAAGTAAACAATGTTATTTAGCCTTGCTACCCCGAGACTCGTCCGGCCCTTGATGGTCTAACAGTCCAGTTCTTGAGGAATGCTCCTCTCTCCATAGCTTGGATGGTAGGGCCTTCCTCTTCCTCCCCCTCGACGATCACACAGCAGTCCATATCATCATCTTCCAAGAACAAATTCCTCAATCCTACCAATGCTTCTTCTTCCTCTGATCTCCATATGATATTGGCCTGATGGAAGGTCTGACTCAAGTGCGACACGGGTTGCTCAAGAGGGTAGTATGGACCACGCCATGGTGGCAACCAATTCCGATATTCCTGCCAGGTATACTGATATCCGAGCCCGAAAGTCGTGCCATGGCGCTTCAGCTGTACTGGTTTGGATATACCTTGAAGCTTTTTACCAAGCCCCTTACCAGGTTCATACCCTGCCCATGCTAGTATACTCTCTATTTTTCTACTCCACCATTTATCCTTTTCAATCGCGTTAACACGCTCGATGCGATGGTAGGTTTCTCCACCTAACTTCCTTCTGTTTTCTACCACCGGAACAGTCTGACTGGTGTAAATGGGGTTGCTCCCATCTCTATTGATGATCACTTCTTGATGGTTCCACTCAAATTTTACCGTTTGGTGCAAAGTGGATGCGACAGCTCCAATGGCGTGTATCCAAGGCCGCCCCAGCAATATATTGTAGGAGGCGAATATGTCTAGCACCTGGAGTTCTACATTGAACCAGGTAAGACCCATTTGCAAGCATAGGTTAGTTTCTCCGATTGTGGCCCTTTGAGACCCGTAGAACGCTTTCACATTCATAGTCCCTGCTCGTATCTCATGTAAACCCTTGCCCAACCTCTTCTGTCAACAGGCAAATGTTGAGGTTGGATCCTCCATCTATCAAAACTCTAGCGATGAACTTGTCTTCACATTGCATTATGATGTGCAGTGCCCTGTTGTGACTTAACCCTTTTGGTGGAAGCTCGTCCTCATGGAAATTGATCTTGTGGCTTTCTAGCACATGCCCCACCATATTGGCCATTTCTCTACTAGTGATGTTGTTCGGCACATATGCTTCATTCAACACCTTCATCAGAGCATTCCTGTGTGCTTCAGAATTTTGCAGCAACAACAAGATGGATATATGGGTGGGAGTCTTGTTCAGATGATCAATGACAGAGTACTCCTTGCCTGTACCTTCCTGCATAGGTCATCTGGACCAGTCTCAATGATGGGCAGTTTGTTAGAAGCTTGCTTACTGGTTTCTCCTAAATGTTCAGGTGTATAAATCCTTCCTGTTCTGGTCATTCCTTGTGCAGCGCCGGATTCTTCTATATTTGACTTTTCCTTTCTTCTAGCCTCGGCCACATAATCCCAAGGTACAATATTGGAACTAAAGGGTGGTGTGGATGACACCGTTACAGTGAAAGGTGTGGCAACCTCCACTTCAAATGGAATGAGTGTTGTTGCAGGTGGTGTTACTTCTACTTCTAAAGGAACCGATGTGGCTACCTCGACTTCAACTGGCGGCTATACCTGCACCACAATGGAATTGAGTGTGACTGCAGGTTTCTTAGGATCATCACCTTCTCGAATAAGCTCGATTGATCCCTCGGGATCCCACTCTTCATCAATTTCTATCACATTGACCCATCTTCCCTTATGATCTGGGAGAGGATTGTTGCGGACGTTGGTTGCAGCTTCCTTCACCTGTATGACCTTATTATCAATCAGTGTTTGGATCTTTTCTTTTAAGGTGCGACACTCGTCAATAGTGCGTCCCTCCATGCCGGAATGATATGCATTGGTATTTTTTGGATTGACCCATTGAGATGAATTCTCCATTGCCACAGCGGGAATAGGGGTCACATAACCAGCGACTTTCAACCTTTCGTACAACTGGTCGATGGGTTCAGCAATGGCGGTGTATTATCTGGGTGGTTTGCGATCAAAATTAGGCTTGGGTTTTTGGTAGTTTGGACGAGTTGGAGGTGACTGATAATAGGATGGTTGGGAATTATAGGTATGGTAGGCGGTAGCAGGTTGGGAATATCTGGGAGGTGATGATTGGTATGTGGGTGAAGGTGTTTGGTATACAAATGCAGTTTTCGGGCCTTGGGCAACCATTGTTGTTCCCACTTCTTTCTTTTTCGATATACCACCTGATTGCAATGCTTTGTTTGTGGCCAGCAGTGCCTCAAAATTCGTCACCATTCCACTTTTAATACCTTCCTCGATCCTTTCTCCAAGCTTGATGATATCGGAGAACTTATGATTCTCGATAACCATTAAACTTTTGTAATATTCTTGATCCTGCGCCCCGACAAAGAACTTGTTCATCTGATCCTCATCTAACGCCGGCCTGACCTTTGCTGCTTCTGACCTTCACCGAGCAGCATACTCGCGAAAGGTCTCAATTGGCTTCTTCTTGAGGTTCTGGATATATAAAACATCCGATGCATTCTCTATGTTGAATCTGAACATGTCCATGAAATCTGACGCCATGCTTACCCAATTAGCCCATTTCTTGGGATTCTGGCTTATGTACCAAGATAGGGCATCTCCAGTAAGGCTTCTCATAAACAGCTTCATGCGAATCCTTTCGTATTTTCTAACCCCCACGAGCTTGTCATAGTAAATTCTCAAATGAACCTTGGGGTCACCCGTTCCATCAAACATTTCGAACTTGGGAGGTTTGTAACCCTCCGACAATTCCACATCTGGCTGTATGCACAAATCCTCGTAATTTAGACCTTCAATCCCTTTGCCTCTTTCAACACCCTGAACTCGGCTTGTTAGCTTCTTGAGCTCCTCAGCCATGTTCTTGATGAGCAGGTCCTTCTCGACGTATACTGGTGTATAGGAGATTGGTTGAGTGGAGTGAGGTAAGGTTTCTACGTATATAGGGTTGTTCTGGTGAATGCCAGGAGTTTGGGTGTTGTGGTGATCATTACTGGAGTTCTGGGGTTCGAGGATAGGTTGCGGTTTGTTTTGAGGAGTGTGATAGGTTGTTTGTGGATATTGAGTAGGGAGATGCTGATTTTGAGGAGGGGTTGTATACTGGTGAGGTGCGGGAGGATTCTGCGGGCATTTGTTGGGTGTGTTCTGAGGTGGTGCAGGGTTCTGGGTGTCTAGGACATTCAATGTGAGGGAGAGATTTTCCAAGCTACGGACATGCTCAAGCTCACCCTGTAGTTCAAGTATCTTCTTCTCAAGCCGTAACACCAAATAATTTGGGTCCTGAGTGCCCTGACCATCGGAAGTTTCCACATTCTCAGCATGTGCAATGTTGTCGTTCATATCATCCATTTTAGCTTTCCCTTTGCCTTTCTGTACACTTGGAGGAGGAGAAGGTGGAGGGCCTCTGGATCTGGTATGATAAGCTGATGATGCCAGTATACATGAACCAACCTTGGGGAATGGGAATAATCAAAAAGGAAAGGAAAACAAAAGGTAACCAAGTCAGTAAGGTTTCCAAAAAGAGTATTTTCAATATCTAAACACATAGTACGGGAATGTAAATTCGTGTCCTAATTTGGGAGCCTCGTTGTGCTTGAGGTAGGCCTAGCGACAAGTTGATTTGGAGAAATTCAGTGCCAATAATTGCCTCATTTCATTAATGTAAAGTAGATGAATCTAAAACGACACTAAACAAGATAAGTCATTAATGGCACTTGGCCTTATTACATTTGAAAAAGCAGATAAACCTAATCTACTTGGTCTCGGAAGGACCTTCCCCAAGCTTGATCTTCTGGCTCCATCGATCAGTTTCCCCAGGTTGCATATGCCCAACAGGAGGTATACCCTTGCTAGATTTCCTCCTTCGCTTCCCTTAGCATTCTAACAACCGGCGACTCTCTTCCTCGTCTTCTCCTCCAGCTCCATCAGACCTTGCTCCAAATATTCCAGCCTTTCATTAGACTTGATAGCCATTTCCCTCATTCATTGATCAGTTCCATATCAGTCTTGTGTTACTCCAGATGCTCGGCCTCGGACTCATGAACCCTTTTGCGCAGTTTATTATATTTCACTTGGGCTTCAGCAACTTCGTCTATGACCCTATTTCCCCGGCCGATTCCCGGCTCAACTATCCCTGCTATGCTGTCATCCAACCATGATAAGTAAAAGCGTACATGCCCTGCGTGATACCTGTCTGGATCGATGGTGTCATTTTCTACAATAATATTTAGGTTCCACATATGTTGAGCTTCATATTTGCACGGGATGTCGTCATCCTGAAAATCTGCCCTGTAATGACTCATTTTAGAAACTCGCGGTACAACTTGCTTCCTACCTGCCTGTCTTATAACCCTGATGGGAACATAAGGGTATATTCCCCTTAACCCGATCAACACCAAGTGCGGAGCGTCCCTAGATCTGATGATGAACTCACTGGTGGGGAACCATTCGAACATCCATTGAACCTGGTCCTCAGTCAAATTGCCGAAAAACTGCACCCATTCTGTAGCATTCTCCGGTTGAGAAAACCTGTTTAGGATGAAGGTCATTCTCTTAGGGTGATGAAAGGCTAAGTGATCATTCCACGGCCTTCATGGAAACTCTTGGCGGTATCGACCTCTCTGGAGGTATTCTAGAAACCAAAACTGCAGCAGCAGATTACAACCCTCGAAGTGTTTAAACCCCTTCTGACAGCGATCCAAGGCCCGATATATGTCTGTTATAATCATAGGGAAAATATTATATGTTTGCCCCTCGATTCCTTCCATTAGAGTTTTAGTTACCATGGTCGGTCTGGTGTGAATCCTATCTCCTTTGCTTGGAAACACTATCATACCCAGGAAGCATGTGACGAACACAAAAACCCTACGGTGAGTCCAACCCAGCGAGGTGATGGAAAATTCGTCACAAAAGGTACGATAGGATTTTCTATGACCATATCGTTCATAGAGGTAGTCAAATGGTATGTAGGACTTCTTCAGGCACTCCAAATCGTCGTTCCTTTTCAATCCCATCATTTTCAGGATCCCCCTAGTGGTACGATTCTCTGGTACCAATAAACGAGGATTGTCCCAAGGTAATCCAGCGAATCCCCTTATCTCCTCCAAGAGAGGGGTCATTTCTATGTTGCCAAAACGGAACACGGACCTTTCTTAGTTACAGAACATAGTGGCTGCTTCGATCAACATATTGTTTGATTGGATGTCCAATAAAAGGGTAAGTTTCCGAGGACCCTTTTCACATGGCCTTTGTCGCTTGACGAAAGGTTCTCTCACCAATCTAGAAACAATGGTGGTATTCTTTGGACCATGCCGAACTTGGGGACTTCGTGCCTCATTTTCTGCAAAAAAATAAGGTTAGACCCTTTCTCCCTCCAGATTCGACTACTTATACATCAGTGATTAGCATATTGGCACTTATTTCTCCAAATTAATGCACAGATCGTGGTTGCGTTCATTGGGATTATGGAAACCTCGGTGGACTTTTGGACAAGGCTTTTCCTAAAAAACATATTAACCCTGGATAGGTTTGACCATGATGCATGTACAATAAATCAAAGTAAGGTTTCAATAGAGGTCTAGATTGGTAACCTCAAGCGGACAACTTGAGGGGGAAAGGCACGGCACTATCGACTGCACCGCTGATCGACTAGTTTTACCGCAAATAAGACTTTTCGAATTCAAAGGGATGATATATAGGAAGAGCGCAAACACTCATCAACCGTTGGTATGGTATTGATTACGCACGAGTGAAATATGATGTTGAGCATGATTTATGCAATAGAAAATAGCATGTTGTCACGTATTTGCACGTTAAAAATAATAAATGCGATATTTAATATTGAAAATGCGTTTAAAAAAAGAAAGAAAACAAAGAGACAAGTCAATTTCCATAATAAAGAGTAATAAAACAAAAAAGAGAAATCGTAAAGGCTTAAAAAAAATAGGCAAATAAATTCACATAGAGTGGGAAAGGGAAAGGGTGTGCAAGTATTAACAGAATAAAGCATTTTTAAAGACTAATTCATGAAAATCAAGTTCGTTATGGTAAGAGCTTAGGTATATCCCTAGAAAAGTCGTCATGTTGTCCCCCCCCCCTCCCTTTTTTTTCTCGCGCGAAATCAGGTTTCGACATTTTTGAGACAAATCCCTTCCTTTTAGGATGGGATATGGGATTTGAAGACTCGCCACCTAACGGATTAAGGTGTGTTAGGGCACCTAGAGTAATTATCTCATGAAACTAGTTTGCATCACCAGAGATCGGGTAAGGGCTCAAAATTACCTTGAGGGGAAGGTGTTAGGCACCCCTCAAGGTCCACAACGGTGGGTCTCGGCCGAACTTAATTAAGCGAATTAGCCTTTAAAGGAAAATAAAGCAATTTAGACAACTATTATTTTAAAACAGGAATTAAAGGGGTCCTATGTTTTTTAACCTATAGGATCATTTCCATGCAATACTTGGTAACTTTCCCCAGGTGGGATGCTACACATAGTATTAGTGCACAGGTGATCATCTCCTTTACTACCCAATTACTATCTTTCAGTTGTTACTTAAGCGTTCTAGTAGGTTCTAACTCGTGCCTTATGTGTGCACTACTCGTCCCTTTCCCTATGGTCCTGGAGGTGTTTAGGACCTCTATTTAAGGTGGTTCTAGACTGACCTAGGTTGCTTAAAATGAGAAAAAGATAGGCGACAAACAAAATTCAAATAGGACTGTCACAGAAGAACAACAAAAGGCTCATGTTAACCTCCACAAATAGTCAACAAATGTACGCAGTTCAATCAACAAATTTCATTAATTTAGGATCCTATAGGCAGGATATCTAGATGAGCAGAAACAGAATGTAGAGAAGCAGTTTGTTTAAGGTGAGCATCAGGACCTATCAATTTACCTACTGATTTTGATTAAGTTCTGAATCTGGGCAAATTTCAAGCAGCAAAAGATCACAGTTTTAGGCCCAGAATTCTTAATAAACCTACAGGTTTGCCTAAGTGATAATCATAACAGAATCCTATACGCGTGGTATCTACAACTTTTAATTAAAGACCTATAACAGCGAGTTACTGATTTTTACAGACATGTTTTTATCTCTTTAGATACTATAGGCATGCTTTCTACTTTTGCAGAATTATTTAACTCCTATAGGCATGATTTCTAAGTACTAATACTGATTACAAGCATGATTTCTAAATTTACAATTGATTTACCCTATAGGCATGATATCTATTAGCTTAAATCCTATAGACATGATTTCTAGGTTTTGAAACTGATTCGTTTTATTCCTGTAGGCATGGTATCTAAGTTGAAACTGATTTTTTTTCCTATAGGCATGATATCTATTAATCACGTTGGGGCAGAATTTTTAAAGCAAATTGCCAGGAAAGTTTATTAGCTCAAACAGATAGTATCCTACATACATGACCACTAATCCACATTGAGATTGGAAATATGTGTTGATCCTATGAACATGGATTCTAATGCAGAATTATAAAG